>AWOL01S0181258.1:0-92558 GCA_000715115.1 Nicotiana otophora
GGCATGCGCTATTTTGAAGGTATATATATATATATATATATATATATATATATATATATATATGAGGGAAATATTGGGTATCAACGAGGAAAACGAACTCTGAAAAGAACTACTCAACCCACGTAACTAATTAAACAACCGAAAATGTGTCATGAATCTTACTTAGAAAATGCGGGATAAAACACACAGGAATAGATATAGGGAACTGTGCTCAACATCACACTGTTGCGGCGTTCAACCCGATCCACACATGATGCCCGTGGCGGCGTGCCACCTGATACACACATAATAATCATAAGAAAACACACATCGAGCTGTAACGCTTATACTCACGAAATTCCCGAATATCAACCATAAGCACGCCAAGTGCATAATAAAAATCCCGGGGAGACGGGTAGCATCATACGCTATAAAACTCAAGCACAACTAAGGTGCAATAAATGACCTACATCTCGAGAGCCATCCTGCTCATATAACACCACAAACTATACGAGATCGCCATGTGAGTGCGAATAATCAAACCGCCTCACAACCCACATGGCACAATAGAGACTAAACGGAAGGGCCGTAAACAGAAATAACATCCATGGCCCGAAGACCCCTCCGAAAATAGCGCTATGCTGAAATGAACCCATCCGGCCTGACATAGAGCCCACATTCACATTTTAAGGATCCACAACACCCCTTTTCCCATGACACACAAGAATAGCCGTCAAATCCGGAACAAACTTCCACAATTCACAACCAACTAAATAGAGCGCCTTTCAGGCCTAAACTCTCACATTAGCAATAGTACCAAATCTCCATACTTGGTTTCAAATCTTTAATCAATAAAGTGACTACATGTCGCACTTATACAATCTTCCCGTGGGATACGCTCCCACGACCTTCCGCACCAGGTAGCAAGTCTGCACATCCACACTACCGGCCATACTAATGCTACAAAGCAAATCAAGAAGCCACAAATGAGTACACAAAGCCTCTTACACAGGACACCGATCTCAGGTGATGCTAAAGACAATACCAGCTTACTCTAAACATCTGAATTCTTCCCTGATCATCTGAGCTCCTAATATTCTTGTCAACACAGAACCGCAACCTTGATCCTCAGCTTCTAATTTCCCATGCCGCTCGCTGCACTTAACATGCCAATACGTGAGAGTACCATAATTCCATAATAACCCTCGATCCACTAATAGAATAAACACTTCATCATATAGAAACCTTTTACTTAGGTTATTTCAGAAGAACCAATGCAACACTCAACTAAATTCCCAAACCGCAGAAAATACAACCTCAAGTCGTGATTTAAACTGCCATAACTCTTCCGGAAATCCCTTTACACAACAAAGCCATACGAATCGAATACCTCCCAAATCAACCAAGTTGCGGTGGCACTCAAGCCCAAGTGTACAACCATAAACTACATGTATAATTTCACGCTGGAGAAACTGGTCACTACCATAACCGTGCTGATTCAACCATTACCAACCGAGCCACTTCTTCTAATGTACTCCGGATTTGCCTTAGGAATAATAGCAGCTCCATTTAGAACATAACGAACCCAAAACCGCACTCATATGAGTGACCTTATTTCACGAGACCATGCTGTCTCAAAACCCACAAACTAACTCACACCCTCCTAGGGCTCACATTCGCATCTTCAACTGGTACACCCATTCTGATAATTCCTCTACGAATCCGAAGTTATTTTCTCCTATTCTTCCAATGCTACACCGCAGAACGATGATAACATAGAACACTCCAAGACCCTTTCATAATCCACTGCAAAAGCTCGATACTTAACCAAACTACTGGTTCGCAATCCTTAGTCACCGCACTTTAAATTTTTGTTTTTGAACCAACTAGAACCATTGTTGAGAGTCACCCACTCTGACTTGTTCCCGAATATAATCAAACTCCAAGGCCCAGCTGGCACATGAACACCCTCTCAAAGAAGTAACCGGCTGAATTCCTTTCCTTGTACATCACATCCACACGAAGCATAGACTCTAAGTCTTCCCAAAAACTTAACACGAACCGATAAAATATAACACACATTCCTCAAATCCTTGGCTCAAATCACCACTGGTGTTCTCTTTCCTTATTCGTAGCAACCCACCAATATGCCGATAACCAGAAACCTCACAAGTAGACAACCATGCAATCCAATCGTAGGCAACGGGGCTCTCCTACTTAAACTTGAAGCTACCATTACATGACCCTGGAACCTACCAAGATTACTTCTTCCTTACTGACATGACCTTGCACAATCGACCCGCCAAATTCCATGAGATCTTCCTGTTAACCATTTCATGAACGCTTTGAATCACTAGCCATATTTACATGTTCGACCTCTTACCGGATAGCCAGTAAAATTCTTCGTAGAAGCTTCATCAACACCACATAACAGTTAACCTGCTCACCAGAAATAACACACCTGTGGAAATTCCATGCCGACATCTGCCAACAACACTGCACAGAGTACAATTACCACGAAACCAATAAACCATCCTGAGCCCGTGCTCGTTCACCAGCTGTACAAGTCCGTTCACTCCTCATGGATATCAACAAAAGGTGCGAAAATACATTCCAATCCAAAGTCATGTTGTATCCTTCTTCATATCATGCAACTCCTTTCCGTCGTATCCAACCCTTCTCCGTATAGCAGCCAATATTCCAAATTAAGTTCGTAGACTTAGTCACTGTCCACCATGAGTTCCAAATCACTCTAAACTTTCCTCAACGCGTGTAGCTATCCTACCACAAAACCCATCTGATACTCTACCACTCTCCCACTTTGGTCAAACCCTCTTCTTTAAGCAACTACTCGACTTCTGCTTCTCACACTTGGCCTTTTAGAAACTTAACCGCGACAAGTCATCTCCCATATGTCTTTCCTTATCCTTCGCTACCTAGTTGTTGCCTTAAGTCAAAATCTATCTCTGTAGCACTTGAACCAATCGATCACTACCAACTTTAAAGCTTTTCGAAGATCATTTTTTTCAAGCCATCAATACTAGAAACACCGATTCGATCCTAAAACATTGCACACTGCGATCTCTGACAGCCGCTTCCCCGACACCATTTCACAATACCCTGCCTCGAAGGCGAGTTGAATAAGACCATAACACCGGCGAACTTAACGCATGTTAACAAGGACGATGACACCACATCACAGATGAAAATTTCACCACGCTCGAAAATACCAAGTCTCGTTACTCCATCAACCAAAACCTGAACATTCTTAATCCAAATGCCTTTCCTCTGTTGGAAATAAAACACTGAACCCTTGAATTATGCATTGAGAAAGAAATCCTTTCAAATCATTCACTACCCCTACACATAGATAAGTATCCTATCATTACTCAAACACAGTGCGATAGCAACGCACGAATCATCATAACAATTAATGACAAATCTCAAAACCTTAGGTAATACTGATACTGAGCTGCAACAACAGAACAACCTTCCGCAAGGCGACCACAATAGCTCAATCAAATATGCAGGGAGAAACATCCTGTACCACATCTGTAGTACCATTAACATTCCTTGATTCCTAATTTATAACAAGCTCTTCACGTCACATAACACTGAATAATAAGGGAATGAAGGCATAAGCCTCAAAGGAATCAAATCGCACGATGAGGAATCAAGAAAGGAAGTGCTCCTAACAGTCTTGTATCTTCTCGAAGTGAAGTACAGATGTCTCCGTACCGATCTGCAAGACTCTACTAGACTTGCTCATGACTCGTGAGACCTAAGTGAACCTAGTGCTCTGATACCATATTGTCACGACCCAAAATCCATTGAAGGTCGTGATGGCGCCGGACACCGTTGTCAGACAAGCCAAAAATAAATACTTAATTTGGTTCTCATTTTAATATTGTTGAAATCATATTTCCTTCAATTAAATAGTAAAATATAGAATTTACAGAGTAAATAATTATATTTTTAACAATTTCAATACAGGACAACCCAAATCACCCCAAAACCCGGTGTCAAAAGTGCATGAGCCTCAACTAGGAATGTAAAATAAAATACAACATCTGTCCGGAATACAAATTCGGACAGGAGAAATATAAATACTCTGAAGGAGACTCTGCTGGCTGCGGACTCATAACGTGGAATGCAGCTCACCTAAATCCCCGCAATAACCGCACCTCTGCGCCCACAAGGCCACTAGACATATATGCACCTGCACAAAATGTGCAGTAAGTGTAGTATCATACGTTAATCAACGCGTACCCAGTAAGTATCCCGCCTAACCTCGAAGAAGTAGTGACGAAAGGTCGACTTCGACACTTACCATGGGCTATAAATAAAATATCAATGATATAATTAAGCATGGATTACGTAGAACGGATATAAGCTCAATATCATGAAATAAGTACACAATTCTTTTGTTCATAAGAAATTTCCAAATTTAGTTTCGTCATTTAACATTTTTTGTATCTCGGGCCAATGAAAGCAATATCAATTATTCTCAATTCCAAAAATATATCATGTGTAAATCATGCCGAGGTCGTACGGCCCGATCCAACATAATATTTAAACTGTGCACTACCGAGGGTTGAACGACACAAACCATAGATGCATCTATCTGCTACCGAGGCGTTCGGCCCGCTCCACAAAAGAGAAAACACATTAAACAACCAATTCAAGATTTATTAAGGGGCAAATATTCCAAAATTTCAAATTCTCATTTAACGGTAAAGTAAATGAAGTTTAACCTTTTTACAATTCCTCTACCGAGTTTCTAAATATCTTAAAAACTTAAATTAAGAAGTAGGGCGCAAACATCGTAAGTACAACATGATATGGGTCCTAGACTACCCGGTCATAAGCATAATAGTAGCTACGCATAGTCTCTCGTCACCTCGTGCGTACATAGCCCCTACAAATAGAAACACATAATGATTTGATTCACCTATGGGGTTAATTCCCTCTTACAAGGTTAGAAAGGAAACTTACCTCGCTCTGAAATCCCATAACCCGCTCCAAAGCCTTTCCAACAACTCAATCCGATGCCCATCGCTCCAAAACTATTCAATAAATGTGCAAATCTATAAATGTATACTCTAATACTCATTATAATTTAATTTACAACAATTCTCAACTCCGCTCGAAAAGTCGATAAAATCACCCTCGGGCCCACGTGCCCGGATTCCGAAAATATTTGAAGATAAACATTACCCATGGCGTCACGAACTCAAATATATAATTTACTCTCAATTCTATGTCCAAATTCGTGTTCAAAATCCAAAAATATTAGTTTTTAGGTTTTCTACCAAAAATCCCAAATCTCTACAAATTGTCATGCTCGAATCCATATAAAAACCATGTATGTAACTCACAACTAGTAGAGATCACTTACCTCATGCTTGATGATGAAATCCCCTCTTCCAAAGCTCCAAATATCGCCCAGGCCGTGTGAAAAATGGGTGAAATAAACACAAACCCCGCCTTAAACATATTCTGCCCAGTCTAGGTCCACCCTTGTTTGCGTATGCGACCAAAGCCTCGCGTTCACGATGCCTTCAGGCCCTACTGCTTCGCGTTCGCAGTTGTAGCTTCGCATTTGCGAAGGCTAAATCACTCCAGGCCCCCCTCCCTCTCTCTTCTTCGCGTTCGTATAGCCTTGATCACGTTCGCGAAGGCCTTCCCTGCTACTGCCTCGCGTTCGCGTCCACTGCCTCGCGTTCGCGAAGGCCAAATCCCAGCAACCTTAAAGTTCCTCTTCGCGAATGCAGGGCTCCCTTCACGTTCAAGAAGAAGGAAATCAGATACCAGTAACAATAGTTCCAACACAACTCAAATTGATCAGAAACCACCCCGAAACACACCCGATGTCCCCGAAACCTCGTCCAATCATACCAACCAGTCCCATAACATAACACGGACCTACGTGAGGCCTCCAATCACATCCAACATCACCAAAATCATGAATCGCACCCCAATTCAAGCTTAATTTACTTTAGAACTTCAAACTTCTACATTCGATGCCGAAACCTATCAAATCACGTCCGATTGACCTCAAATTTTGCACACACGTCACATTCGACATTACGGACCTACTCCAACTTCCGGAATCGGAATCCAACACCGATATAAAAAAGTCCACTCCCGGTCAAACTTCTCAAAAACCTTCAAATTTTTAACTTTCGCCAAATGACCCCAAAAGACCTACGGACCTCCAAATCCACATCCGGACGCTCTCCCAATACCTTAATCACCTTACAGAGCTATTCCCAAATGCGGAATCCCAAACGGACATCGATAACATGTCAATGAATTTCAACCCAAATTTATTTTCTTCCAAAAATGTCAGTTTTCCACAATAGGCGCCGAAATGCTCCCGAGTCATCCAGAACTCGATCCGAACATACGCCCAAGTCCAAATTTATTATACAAACCTATTGGAACCTTCAAATCCCGATTCCGAGGTCTTTTACTCAAAAATCACACCTTAGTCAATTCGTCCAACTTAAAGCTTCCGAAATTATCATTTTCTTTCCAAATCAACTCCGAACTTCCCGAAATTCAATTGCGATCATGCGCACAAGTCATAATACATGAAGTGAAGCTACTCAAGGCCTCAACTGCCTAACGACGCACAAGAGATCAAAATGACCATTCGGGTCATTACATTCTCTCCCACTTAAACATACGTTGTTCCTCGAACGTGCTAAGAACTGTTCTGGAGTTATCCGAAATTATTGGTCAACACCTCGTGCACCTTCCCGTGCTACCACAACCCAGTTGAGCACATTATCTCTAGCTAATCTTAAGATATTCCTCTTTATTTAGTCAAGTAAGTCTTAGAGTCAAATTCCAACATCCGGAATTCTCAACAAGGCCTGTTTCCAACATACGAACTCCATATCAATCACTACACACTGCACCAAACACGATTGTATACCCTTAATAAATTCTTACCATGCACCGCAGAATTCACATGACCATAATAACATCCTCCAATAACAATAGCCAAAATTCCACGAATCTGATGCCCACAATACACTTCCTGACACGTATACGTCCTATTCAAACTCTTGAAATGCTGCCACGATGGAAGAGATGTGCACAAATTCATAACCAACTGCCGAGTCAACTATTCATTGGGTTTCTTCTCTTGACAAGAACCATTGCCTCATTATGAATCAAATAACGATACTTGCTCTCTAATATGCTTCATATAAATCTGATCGCAGTGATCCCAGGTCAAAAAATCTCGTCTCACCCAGTACATGTCGTTTCGGCAATAAGCCACCACAAACACTACCAAAGGTCTCATATGATGCCACCATGCGCCAAATATCCATAAACTCGAATGTGGTACATAAGTAAAATAAACTCTGGAAAGAACTACTCAACCCACGTAACTAATTAAACAACCGAAAAGGTGTCATGAATCTTTCTCAGAAAATACGGAACAAAACACACATGAATAGATATAGGGAACTGTGCTCAACATCACACTGTTATGGCGTGCAACCCGATCCACATATGATACCCGTAGTGGCGTGCCACCTGATACAAACAACATATCCGTGGCGGCATGCCACCCGATCCAACCATATACCCGTGGCGGCGTGCCACCCGATCCACACATAATAATCGCAAGAAAACACACATTGATCTGCAATGCTTATACTCACGAAATTCCTGAATATCAATAATAAGCACTCCAAGTGCATAATACAAATCCTTGGGAGACGGGTAGCGTCATACGCTATAAAACTCAAGCACAACTAAGGTGCAACAAATGAGTTGCATCTCGAGAGCCATCCTGCTCATATAACACCCCAAACTATACGAGGTCTCCATACGAGTGCGAATAATCAAACCGCCTCACAAACCATATGGCACAATAGAGACTATACGGAAGGGCCGACAACAAAAAATAACATCCAAGGCCCGAAGACCCCTCCGAAAACAACGCTATGCTGAAATGAACACATCCGGCTTGATATATAGCCCACATTCACATTTAGGTCCATCCACAGACCTTAAGTCGATTCTGATTGTACCACACTGGGCTAATAACCTTTCAAGGATCCGCAACACCCCTTTTCCCATGACACACAAGAACAACCATCAAAGCCGGAACAAACTTCCACAATTCACAACCAACTGAATAGAGCGCCTTTTACGCCTAAACTCTCACATTAGCGATAGTACCAAATCTCCATATTGGTTTCAAATCTTTAATTAATCAAGTGACTACATGTCACACTTACACAATCTTCCCGTGGGATACGCTCCCACGACCTTTCACACCAGGTAGCAAGTCTGCACATCCATACCACCGGCCACACTAATGCTGTAAAGCAAATCAAGAAGCTGCAAATCAGTATACAAAGCCTCTTATACAGGACACCGATCTCAGGTGACGCTAAAAACAATACTAGCTTACTCTAAACATCTGAATTCTTCCCTGATCATCCGAGCTCTTGACATTCTTGTCAACACTGAACCGCAACCTTGATCCTCAGCTTCCAATTTCCCATGCCGCTCACTGCACCTAACATACCAATACGTGAGAGTACCAGAATTTCATAATAACCCTTGATCCACTAATAGAATAAACACCTCATTATATAGAAACCTTTTACTTAGCTCATTTCAGAAGAACCAATGCAACACTCAACTAAATTCCAAAACCGCAAAAAATACAACCTCATGTCGTGATTTAAACTACCATAACTCTTCTGAAAATCCGTTTACACAACAAAGCCATGCGAATCGAATACCTTCCAAGTCAACCGAGTTGCGGTGGCGCTCAAGCCCAAGTGTACAACCATAAACTACCTGTATAACTTCACGCTGGAGAAACTGGTCACTGCCATAACCGTGCTGATTCAACCATTACCAACCAAACCACTTTGTCTAATGTACTCCGAATTTGCCTTAGGAATAATAATAGCTCCATTTAAAATATAACGAAGCCAAATCCGCACTCATCTGAGTGACCTTAATTCACGACACCATGTTGTCTCAAAACCCACGAACTAACTCATACCCTCATGGGGCTCACATTCGCATCTTCAACTAGTACACCCGTTCTGATAATTCCTCTATGAATCTGAAGTTATTTTCTCCCATTCTTCCAATGTTATGCCACAGAGCGATGATAACATAGAATACTCCAATCCCCTTTCATAATCCACTACAAAAGCTCGATACTAAACCATACTACTGGCTCGATACCCTTAGTAACCGCACTTTGAATTTTGTTTTTTGAACCCACTAGAACCATTGTTGAGAGTCACCCACTCTGATTTTTTCCCGAATATAATCAAACTCCAAGGACATGCTGGCACATGAACACCGTCTCAAAGAAGCCACCGGCTGAATTCATTTCCTTGTACATCACATCCACATGAAGCATAGACTCTAAGCCATCCCAAAACCTGAACATGAACCGATAAAATATAACACACATTCCTCAAATCCTTGGCTCAAATCACCACTGATGTTCTCTTTCCTTACTCGTAGCAACCCACCAATATGCCGATAACCAGAAACCTTACAAGTAGTCAACCATGCAATCCAATCGTAGGCAGTGGGGCTCTCCCAGTTAAGCTTGAAGCTACCATTACATGGCCCTGGAATATATCAAGATTCCTTCTTCCTTACTGACATAACCTTGCGCAATCGACCCGCCAAATTCCTCGAAATCTTCCTATTAACCATTTCATGAATGCTTTTAATCACTAGCCACATTTACATATTCGACCTCTTACCGGATAGCCAGTAAAAGGCTTCATAGAAGCTTCATCAACACCATGCAACCGTTAACCTGCTCACCAAAAACAACCCACATGTGGAAATTCCATGCCGACATCTTCCAACAACGCTGCACCGAGTAAAATTACCACGAAACCAATAAACTATCATGAACCCGTGCTCGTTCACCAGCTGTACAAGTCCGTTCACTCCTCATAGACATTAACTAAAGGTGCGACAATACATTCCAATCCAAAGTCATGTTGTATCCTTCTTCATATCATGCAACTCCTTTCCGTCGTATCCAACCCTTCTCCGTATAGCAGCCATTATTCCAAATTAAGTTTGTAGACTTAGTCAATGTCCACCATGAGTTCCAAATCACTCTAAACTTTCCTCAAACGCGTGTAGCTATCCTACCATAGAACCGATCTGATACTCTACATTCTCCCACTTCGGTCAAACCCTCTCCTTTAAGGAACTACTTGATTTTTGCTTTTCACACTTGGCCTTCTAGAAACTTAACCGCAACAAGACACCTCCCACATGTCTTTCCTCATCCTTCGCTACCCAGTTGTTTCCTTAAATCAAAATCTATCTCTATAGCACTTGAACCAATCGATCGCTACCAACTTTAAACCTTTCCGAAGATCATCTTTCTCGAGCCATCAACACTAGAAACACCGATTCGATCCTAAACCACTGCACACAGTGATCTCTGACAACCGCTTCCCCGACACCATTTCACAATTCCCTGCCCCGAAGGCGAGTTGAAGAAGACCATAACACTAGTGAACTTAACGCATTCAACAAGGACGACGACACCACATCACAAATGAAAATTTCACCATGCTCGAAAATACCAAGTCTCTTTACTCCATCAACCCAAACCTGAACATTCTTAGTCCGAATGCCTTTCCTCCGTTGGAAATAAAATACTGAACCCTTGAATCATACATTGTGAAAAACCACCTTTCAAATCATTCACTGCCCCTACACATAGACAAGTATTCTACCATTACTCATACACTTTGCGATAACAATGCACGAATCGTCATAACAATCAATTCCAAATCTCAAAACCTTAAGTAATACTGATACTGAGTTGGAACGACAGAACAACCTTCCGCAAGGTGACGACAATAGCCCAATCCAATACGCAGGGAGAAACATCCTGCACCACATCTATAGTACCATTAAAATAACTCGATTCCCAATTTATAACAAGCTCTTCACGTCGCATAAGACTGAATAAGGAGGGAATGAAGGCATAAGCCTCAAAGAAATCAAATCGCACGCTGAGCAATTAAGAAGGGAAGTGCTCCTAACAGTCGTGTAGCCTCTCGAAGATAAGTACAAGAGTCTCCGTACCGATCCACAAGACTCTACTTGACTTGCTCATGACTCGTGAGACCTAAGTGAACCTAGTGCTCTGATACCATGTTGTCACAACCCAAAATCCATTAAAGGTCGTGATGGCGTCGGACACCGCTGTCAGGCAAGCCAAAAATAAATACTTAATTTGGTTCTCATTTTAATATTTTTGAAATCATATTTCCTTCTATTAAATAGTAAAAGATGGAATTTACAGAGTAAATAATAATATTTTTAACAATTTCAATACAGGACAACCCAAATCACCCCAAAACCTGATGTCACAAGTGCATGAGCCTCAACTAGGAATGTAAAATAAAATACAATATCTGTCAGGAATACAAATTCGGACAGGTGAAATATAAATACTCTGAAGGAGACTTTGCTAGCTGCGGACTCGTAACGTGGAATGCTGCTCACCTAAATCCCCGCAATAACCGCGCCTCTGCGCCCACAAGGCCACTAGACATATATGCACCTACACAAAAATGTGCAGCAATTATAGTATGAGTACGTAAATCAACGCGTACCTAGTAAGTATCTCACCTAATCTCGAAGAAGTAGCGACGAGGGGTCGACTTCGACACATACTATGGGCTATAAATAATATATCAATGATATACTTAAGCATGGATTACGTAGAATGGCTGTAAGCTCAATATCATGAAATAAGTAAACAATTCTTTTGTTCATAAGAAATTTCCAAATTTATTTTTGTCATTTAACATTTTTTGTATCTCGTGCCAATGAAAGCAATATAAATTATTATCAATTCCAAAAATATATCATGCGCAAATCATGCCGAGGTCGTACGGCCCGATCCAACATAATATTTAAGTTGTGCACTGCCGAGGGTCGAACGGCACGGACCATAGATTCATCTATCTGCTACCGACGTGTTCAGCCCGCTCCACAAAAGAGAAAACATATTAAACAACCAATTCAAGATTTATTAAGGGGAAAATATTTCAAAATTTCAAATTCTCATTTAACGTTCAAGTAAATAAAATTTAACCTTTTTACAATTCCTTTATCGAGTTTCGAAATGTCTTAAACAATTAAATTAACAAATACAACATGATATGGGTCCTAAACTACCCGAACATAAGCATAATAGTATCTACGCACGGACTCTCTCACCTCATGCGTACGTAGCCCCGACAAATAGAAACACATAATAATTTAATTCACCTATGGGGTTAATTCCCTCTTATAAGGTTAGAAAGGAGACTTACCTCGCTCCGAAGTCCCATGACCGGCTTTAAAGCCTTTCCAACAACTCAAACCGATGCCCATCGCTCCAAAACTAGTCAATAAATGTGCAAATCCATAAATGTATACTCTAATACTCATTATAATTCAATTTACAACAATTCCCAACTCCGCTCGAAAAGTCGATAAAATCACCCTTGGGCCCACGTGCCCGAATCCCAAAAATATTTGAAGATAAATATTACCCATGATATCACGAACTCAAATATATAATTTACTCTCAATTCCATGCCCAAATTCGTGGTCAAAATCCCAAAATATAAATTTCTAGGTTTTCTACCAAAAATCCCAAATCTCTACAAATTTTCATGCGTCAATCCATATAAAAACCATGTATGTAACTCACAACTAGTAGAGATCACTTACCTCATGCTTGATGATGAAATCCCCTCTTCAAAAGCTACAAAACTCGCCCAGGCCGTGTAAACAATGGGCGAAATGAACCCAAACGCCGCTTTAAAAACATTCTACCCAGCCCAGGTCCAACCTTCTTCGTGTTCACGACCAAAGCCTCGCATTCACAATGCCTTTAGGTCCTACTGCTTTGCATTCGCAGTTGAAGCTTCACGTTCGCAAAGACTAAATGACTCCAGGCCCCTGCTCCCTCTTTTTTCTTCACGTTTGCGTAGCCTTGGCCGCGTTCGCGAAGGCCTTCCTAGCTACTGCCTCACGTTCGCGTCCACTGCCTCATGTTTGTGAAGGCCAAATCCTAGCAGCCTCAAAGTTACTCTTCGCGAACGCGGGACTCCCTTCGCGTTCGCGAAGAAGGAAACCAGATACCAGCAACAACAGTTCCAAAACAGTTCAAATTGATCTGAAACCACCCCGAAACACACCCGAGGTCCCCGGGACCCCGTCCAATAACACCAACCAGTCCCAAGAACTTCAAACATCACCAAAATCATGAATCGCACCCCAATTCAAGCTTAATGAACTTTAGAACTTTAAACTTCTACATTCGATGCCGAAACCTATCAAATCACGTCCGATTAACCTCAAAATTTGCACACAAGTCACATTCGACATTACAGACCTACTTCAACTTCCAAAATCAGAATCCGACCCCGATATCAAAAAGTCCACTCCCGGTCAAACGTTTCAAAAACCTTCAAATTTCTAACTTTCTCCAAATAACCCCAAAAGACCTACGGACCTCCAAATCCACATCCTGACGCGCTCCCAATACCAGAATCACCTTACGGAGCTATTCCCAGATTCGGAATCCCAAACGGATATCGATAACATTGAAATGCACTTCAACCCAAATTTATGAAATTCTTCCAAAAATGCCAGCTTTCCACAATAGGCGCCGAAACGCATCCGAGTCATCCAGAACTCGATACGAACATACGCCCAAGTCCAAAATCATCATATGAACCTATTGGAACATTCAAATCCCGATTCCGAGGTCGTTTACTCAAAAATCACACCTTTGTCAATTCCTCCAACTTAAAGCTTCCGAAATTAGAATTTGCTTTCCAAATCAACTCCGAACTTCTCGAAATTTAATTCCGACCACGCGCACAAGTCATAATACTTGAAGTGAAGCTACTCAAGGCCTCAACCGCCGAATGACACGCTTGAGCTTAAAACGCCCGGTCGGGTCATTACACACATATTCCACAAAATTGCTCAAACAACAATATCAATGCCACAACAGTGCATAGCCCATGACTCAATAACAACGTGTACAAGAATTACAATAACAACACAATGAAATAGAAAATAACTCAATAATAAAATGTGTTCCATGTAACAACAACTTCAGTTGAAGACATAGTAATAGTATAAGAGTCTAAACCGGTCAATTTCCATATATAAGCTCGTGTACACACTTGTCACCTCATGTACACGTCTTTCGCATAATTCAAATTGTGCAATTAGATAAAATCCTACTGGAAAGTTCCCCCACACAAAGTTAGGTAAGATACTAAATTACCTTAATTAGGCCAAATCAATACTCAAAATAGCTTTTTCTTTAAAATTTACCTCCGCGTGGCTCAAATCTAACCAAAAACGACTTAATACTATCAAATGATGCAAGAAAAACCAATTTTGATAATTAAAGTTAAGATATTCACACAACTTCTCAGAAATCAACAAAAGTCAACTCCGGGCCCGTCTGGTTATAACGCGAGTCCGAGGCTAGATCTCAACTACCCATAATCCCACGAGTCCATATATGTATTTTATTTTCAAATCCTAATCCAATTCGACTCTCACATCTCAATTTGTTTTTTTCAAAACATAATCATAATTTCCCATAAACTCTCTTCACATTCCATGGATTAGATGTTAAATCTTATAAAACATCATGTAATATACTTGCAATTGGATCAAAATCACTTACCTAATAGTTTTGTATGAAAATCTCTCCTCAAAATCGCCTCCTATCAATCCTAGGGCTAAAAAATGTGATAAATGAAGTTAAGTCCCAAAATTCTAAACTTTTGTTCAACTGCGAATGTCGCAAATGCGGCCACAGGTTCGCAGTTGTGACCCCTCACAATTACGGAATAGGGATCGCAAAAACAAACCCTGACATTCCACATAGTTGTCGCAATTGTGACAAAGGATTCGCAACTGCGATTGCAGCCTATTTCGTAGTAGCGACCAAGTGGTCGCAAATGCAACCTAACCTAACTCTACATTGACTTCGCAATGCGATAAGGGCGTCGCATTTGTGACATCTTAGCCTCCCCTGCCCTCTTCGCAATTGTGATGCTGGTTCTCACAATTGTGATAACTACAGCACCAAAACACCAAAATAACATATGGAACCACAAATATTACACCAAAACACATAGAAAATTACAATGAACTCAAGAATCGCTAGAAACATAACCATGCGTCTGATTCCTATCAAACCAACTCAGATTGACACCAAAATTTGCAGACAAGTTCCAAATGACAAAACAAACCTACTGCAAGTCCCAAAACTACACACCGAGCCCAATAGCTATAAAGTCAATGTACGGTCAAACGTAAGATATTTCTAAACCTTCAAATTGCCAACTTTTAGCAAAATAAGACAAATCAACCTAGGAACCTCCGAATTCAATTCCGACATACGAATATGTCCAAATAACCATATGAACCTATTTGAGCCATCAAAAAATCATTCTGGGGTTGTTTTCACAAAAGCCAAACCTCGGTCAATATTTCAAACTTAAGCTTCTAAACCAAGAACCAATGGTTCCAAATCAATCCAAAACCTTCATGAAACAAAACCAACCATCACCGCAAGTCATAAAACTACAAATACACATATGGGAATTTTCAAAAGGGGAAACGAGGCTCAAATACACAAAACTACCGATCGGGTCGTTATATTCTCCCTTTTTTAAATAAACATTCCTCTTTGAATGAGTATAGAGACATACATGAAGTGCCAAAAAGCTGAGGATAACGACTCTGCATATCATGATCGGTCTCCCAAGTTGCCTCCTCGACCGGGTGACTTCTCCATTGAACCTTCATTGAAGCAATGTTCTTTGACCTCAACTTCTGGACCTGCCTATCCAATTTAGCCACCGGCTCCTCAACATAGGTCAAATTCATTTCCAATTACATTGAGCTACAATCTAAAACATGTGACGGATCACCATAGTACTTCTGGACCATGGAAACATGGAACACCGGGTGAACTCTTGATAAGCTAGGTGGCAATGCAAATCTATAGGCCACCTCACCCACTCTCTCAAGGATCTCAAAAGGACCAATGTACCGATGGCTCAACTTTTCCTTCTTCCCGGACCTCTTCACACTCTTCATGGGTGAAACTCTAAGTAGGGCCCTCACTCCTATCATGAATTCCACATCACGAGCCCTCCGATCAGCACAACCCTTTTGCCTGGACTATGTTGTACGAAGCTGATCCTCAATCAACTTTACCTTCTTCATGGCATCACAGACCAAATCCGTGCCCAACATCCTTGCCTCCCCAGGCTCAATCCAACCAACCGGAGAATGACATCGCCTCCCATATAAGGCCTCGTAAGGAGATATATATGTGCTCGACTGATAGCTGTTATTGTAGGAAAACTCTATGAGCGGTAGAAACTGATCCCATGAACCTCCAAAATCAATAACACAATCACGTAGCATGTCCTCCAAGATCTGAATAGTAAGCTTGGATTGTCTGTCCGTCTGGGGATGAAATGTCGTACTCAGCTCAACTTGTGTGCTAAACTCACTCTGTACGGCTCTCCAAAAATATGTTATGAACTACGTGCTTCGATCGGATATAATAGACACTAGCACACCATGAAGATGAACAATCTCACGAAGATAAATCCGAGGCAGCTGCTCTGAAGAGTAGGTAGTCATGACTGGAATGAAGTGTGCAGAATTGGTCAGTCTGTCCAGAATATCCCACACTGCATCAAATCTTCTCAAGGCCAGTGGAAGTCCAACTACAAAATCCATAGTGATACGCTCCCACTTTCACCCGGAATGTCAATCCTTTGAAGCAAACCACCCGGTCTATGATGCTCATACTTTACCTGCTGACAGTTCAAACACCTAGCCATATTCTCCATAATATATTTCTTCATTCTTCTCCACCAGTAGTGTTGTTTCAAATTATGGTACATCTTCATGGCGCCCGGAATAATGGAATACCGTTAACTATGGGCCTCCTCAAGAATTAACTCATGCAACCCATCCATATTCAGAACACAGATCCGATCCTGCATTCACAACACCCCATTATCACCAATAGTCACCTCCTTAGCATCACCGTGTCCTTAAGGATAAGCAAGTGGGGATTATAATACTGCCTCTCCTTGATGCGCTTAAACAAAGAAGACCATGAAACCACACAAGCAAGAACCTAGCTAGGCTCTAAAATATCCAACCTCACGAACTTGTTAGCCAACGCCTGAATATCCAAAGATAAATGTCTCTCCCTAACTGGAATAAAAGCAAAACTACCCATGCTCTCAGCCTTCCTATTCAAAGCATCAGCCACCATATTAGCCTTCCCTGGATGATAAAGAATGGTGTTGTCATAGTCATTTAGTAGCTATAACCACCTCTGTTGCCTCAAGTTCAAATAGTTTTGCTTAAACAAGTATTATAGACTCCTATGATCCGTGAACACCTCACATGACACACCGAGGAGATAGTGCCTCCAAATCTTCAGCACATGAAGAATGACTGCCACCTTTAAATCATGCACCACGTAGTTCTTTTCATGGGGATTCAACGGACACGAAGCATAAGCAATCAGTCTACCCTCCTGCATCGACACAAACCCAATGCCAATCCATGAAGTATAACAACAATAAACTATATAAGAACCCGGTGATGAAGCCAAAACTAGAACTGGAGCTGTGGTCAAGGTAGTATTGAACTTTTGAAAGCTCTCCTCTCACTCGTCGGACCATATGAACGGGGCACCCTTCTGAGTCAATCTAGTCAAAGGAGCTATCATAGATGAAAAACCCTCCACAAAATGGTGATAATACCCAGCCAAGCCTAGAAAACTCCTTATCTCAGTAGCTGTAGAAGGTTTGGGCCAATTCTGAACTGCCTCCACCTACTTTCGATCCACCTTACCCTTACCGGACACCAAGTGGCCCAAGAATGCCACCAAATCAAGCCAAACCTCGCACTTGGAAAATTTAGCGTATAGCGTCTTCTCCCTCAACATCTGGAGCACGATCCACAAGTATTGCTCATGATCCTCCCGGCTGCGAGAATACACCAATATGTCGTCAATGAACACGATGAAGAAAGAATCAAGATATGGCTACATATTGTTCATCAAGTGCATACAAGCTGATGGGGCATTGGTTAGCCCAAAAGATATCACCAGAAGCTCATAATGATCATAATGAGTCCTAAAAGCCGTCTTCGAAATTTTGGAAGCACGAATCTTCAACTGATGGTACCCCGACCTCAAGTTAATCTTCGCAAATACTCGAGCACCCTGAATGTAACGACCCGACCAGTTATTTTGACCTCTAGCATGTTGATCAATGGTTTCAGGCCTTGAGTAGCTTCACTTCAAGTATTATGACTTGTACGTGTGGTTGGAATAGAATTTTGGAAAGTTCGGAGTGGATTTGGGAAGTAAATTCTAAATTCGGAAACTTTAAGTTGCAAAAATTGACTAAGGTTTGACTTTTGAGTAAACAACCTCAGAAACGGGATTTGAAGGTTCCAATAGGTTCGTATGATAATTTTTGACTTGGACGTATGTTCGGGTTGAGTATCGGTTGGTCCAGAAACATTTCGACACTTATTGTAGAAAGTTGGCATTTTGAAAGTTAAAGAATTTCATAATTTTGGTTTGAAGTGGATTTTGATGTTATCGATATCCGTTAGGAGTTACGAGCTTTGGAATAATTTCGTATCATGATTTGTGACATATGCATAAAGTTTGGCATCATTCCGAAATGTTTAAGTGTAATTCAGACGCGTTCGGAAAAGTTTGAAGGTTGGAAAATTGGAAGAAAGGTTTTTGGCCAACGATTCATAATTTTGATGTTGGTTGACATGATTTGAGGCTTCAGATAAGTCCGTATCGCATTTTGGGGTGTGTTGGTACGTTTGGATGGGGTTCTAGAGGCCTCCGATGTGAAACTGATTGAAAATGGATTGGAATTCGGATTTGTGGAGATGCTGTTGTAATCGCACCTATGGAAGGAGTGGCCGCTGGTGCGATCACGCAGGTGCGTAGTGGGTCGTCGTTGGTGTAATTTTCGTGAAGAAGGTCTGGGGGTGCAGGTGCGAGGAAACTTCTGCACCTGCGAAGTCGCAGATGCGGAGAAGGGGTCGCAGAAGCGGTGCTGGGTGAGAGGCTGTGGTTGAGCTGGTGCAGGCTGTTGGTCGCAGAAGCGGGAAGGGCCTTGGACTGAAGGAGCGCAGAAGTGGAATGGTGGCTCGCACCTGTGTTTTCGCATAAGCAGACATTCTACTGCAGGTGCGATGGAGCATCTGGGCAGTGCACTTCGCAAAAGCGAGCTTTGTCTCACAAAAGAGAGCTTGCAGGTACGACAAATTCGTCTGCAGGTGCGACAGTCTCTGGGCAGTGGAGTATTTTTAATCCGAGACTTAGCCCATTTCTTTCACAATTTTATTTGGTTGGGTAATATTTGGAGCTATTGGAGGGAAGATTTTCATCTTCCATATCAAGGTAAGAAATTCCCAGATATTGTAAGTTAAATACATGGTTTATATATGGATTTACACATGAAATTAGTAGAAGTTTTGGTATTTTGGTAGAAAACCTAGAAATTGATATTTTGGACATTGACCACTAAATTGGACATGAAATTTGGAGTAAATTATATATTTGTGTTGATGGTGTTATGGGTAAAGTTTGTCTTTAAAAATTTTCGAAAACCGGGCACGTGGGCTCGAGGGTTGTCTTTATTAACTTTTCGAGTCGGGTTGGGAAGTGTTATGAATTAATTAATTATGACGTTGGTTTATATTTTTATTTTCTTCTGTGATTGTTTGACTAGTTTTGGAATGTTTGGCTTGGAGTTGAGTGTTAGAGTGGCGTTGGAGCCAGTTCTTGAACTTCAGAGCAAAGTAAGTCTCCTGTCTAACTTTGCGAGAGGAAAACTACCCCTAGGTGATGTAATTGTTATGTGCTATTAGTTGTGGGTGCTACGTACGCACGAGATGATGAGAGTCCGTACGTAGCTAAAACATGTTTATGTCCGAGTAGACTTAGGACTTTACCATGTAATAATTAGAATATTTGAATTTATTCTGCTGGATTAATTAATTGAAATTATAATTGAACTTGATTTAGCAATATATACATATATATTAGGCTGAGCCTTATTACCTTGAGTTGTTGGCAAGTTATTTGAGAAACGGTAAATGTTATACTCACCTTGTATTCATATACTGTATCGTGAGCTTGTGTCTCGTAATTCGATAATTCTTTTCCTTTCTTGTGGAGCAAGCCGAACGCCTCGACAGCATTATGTACCATGCTCTCATGGGAGAAGGCCGTTCGCCTCGGTAGTATAATAAATGCATCTATGGTTCGTGCAGCTCGACCCTCAACAGTGTATATGTTATGATGGGATCGGGCTGATCGCCTCGGCAATATCATATTCTTTCTGAGATCTGGCAGTACGACCTTGGCATAATCGTGCGTTATATGTCTAGCAGTCCGAATATTTGCGAGATTTTCCTTCCACTTATGCCTTGCATTTTATATGGGAATTCTTATCCTTTTTCTATTGGCTCTTGATATTTCTGATCTGTCGAGATAGAATACGAGATTGAGAAATTGATATTGTTAAAAGAAATTTTGGAAGATCATGTTAGTTACAGATTTACCTCACTACTGTTGTTGTACTCTTATCTATTTATGATTTACCATATTGATTTATTGGACCACTAGTAAGTGTCGATATCGACCCCTCGTCACTACTTCTTCGGGGTTAGGTTAGATACTTACTGTACACATTGATTTATGTACTCATGCTGCACTTATGCACTAAATGTACAGGATCTGACAGGTTCATTTGATGATCATCTTGGCGCGTAGGTGCTACTGTTGAGGAGACTTCATGTGAGATGCATTCCAGGCTACACATCACAGTCCACAGAGTCTCCATTGTACTATTTATTTTATCCTGTCTTATTTACATTCTAGACAGATGTTGTATTATTATTGTCTCATGCACTTGTGATATTGGGTTTTAGGGGTACCTACTAGCTGTTCATTACTGTAGTTCATGTAATTATTATCATTTCACCTTATAATTTATAACTTATACGGAAATTGGAAAATAAAATCACGGGTTTTCTACGAGTACTAGATTTTACACTGCTTATTCAATGAGTTTCAGTATTTCAAAAGTAATAAAATGAGTAACTATGTTGATTAATCACCGTTTGCTTGCCTGATGGCGATGTTAGGCTCCATCATGACCTATAGTGTATTTTGAGTCGTGACAGCTTGCTATCAGAGTGTTAGGTTCACTTAAGTCTCACGAGTCATTAGAAAGTCTAGTAGAGTCCTACAGATCTGTATGGAGACGTCTGTACTTAACTTCGGGAGGCTATAGGTTTGTTAGAAGCACTTCCCTTCTTGATTCCTCATCGTGCAATTTGATTCTATTAAAGCTTATGCCTTCATTTCCTTCCCACTCAATCTTATGTGACGTGGGTCACTTGTTATCAATTGGGCATCGAGGAGTTGTAAATGGTACCGCAAATGTGGCGCAAGATGTTTTTCCCAGCGTATTCGAGTGGGCTATTATCATCACCTTGCAGAATGGTGTTCTGTTGTTTCGGCCCAATATCTATATTTCCTATGGTTTCAAGGTTATGCACAAAATATTATGAGGTTCATGCATTGTTATCACACAGTGTTGGTGAAATGGTAAGGTGCTTGTTTGTGTGTCGAGGTAGTGAATGACTAGATAGGAGTATTGCTCCGTGCACGATTTAGAGGTTCGGTATTTAAATCCAGCGAAGGCAAGGCAATCGGACTATGGATGTTCAGGCTTTGAGTAATGGAGTAACGAGACTTGGTATTTTCGAGCAAGGTGGAATTCTCATTTGTGAGGGGGTATCGTCGTCCTTGTTTGAACACATCAAGGTTCGTCGGTGTTATGATTTTCTTCAATTTGCTTTCGGGGCATGGTGTCGTGAAATGGTTCCTGAGAAGCGGTTGTCAGAGATAGCGGTGTGTAGCAGATTCAGAATCGCATTGGTGTTTCTAATGTTGATAGCATGAGAAAGATGATCTTCTAGGAGGTTTAAAGTTGGTAGCAATTTATGAGTTCAGGTGCTACAGGTATGAATTCGATTTGAGGCAACATTTGGGCAGCGAAGGATAAGGAAGGACACAGCGAGAGGTGTCTCGCGGTGGTTGAATTACTAGTAGGTCACATATGAAAATCAGAGGTCGAGAAGTTGCTTAAAGGAGATGGTTTAACCGAAGTGAGAGTGGCAGAGTAGCATATGGATTCTGTGGTAGGATAGACACATGGCTTGAGAAACGTTTAGAGCGATTTAGGAACCCTGGTGGGAAGCGACTAGGTCTACGGATTTTATTTGAGATGGAAGCTATTGCACTGAGGAAGAATATGGCAAAGAAGAGTTTTCTTGAAATGAAGAGGGGTGTGAAAACTTGATTACCGTTTTTGGATGCAACATGACTTTGAGTTTAAAAGAATTATTGGACTTTCAGTTGATGTCAATAGGGATGGAACAAACTTGTACAGCTGGTGGATGAGCATGGGATAAGGAGGGTTTATTGAATGCGTGGTAGTTGTACCCAGTGCAACGTCGTTGGAAGATGTCGGCATGGAATTCCACAGGTGGGTTGTCTCCTATGAGCAGGTTAGCGGTTGCGTGATTTTGATGAAGTTTCTATGAAGAGTTTTACTTACTACTCGGCAGAAGGTCGAATATGCGATTGTGGCTGATAATTCGGAATGTTCATGAAAAGTTTAACAAGGGATTTGAAGAAATTTGGCGGGTTAAATTTGCTAGATCATGGTAATTGAGAAGGATGAATCTTTATGGGTTCTAGGTTTATATAATTGGAGCTTAAAGCTAAGTGGGGGAGCCCCACCGTCTAGGATTGGATCGCATGGTTGTCTGCTTGTGCGGTTTCTGGTTATCCGTGCATTGGTGGGTTATTATTACTAAGAAAATAAAACATCAGGGGTAATTCGAGCGAAGAACTGATGAATGTGTGTTATACTTTGCCTTATCGATTCATGTGCAGTTTTTGGAAGACTCAGAGTTTATGCTTCTTGTGGATGTGATGTACAAGGAAAAGAATTCAACCGATTGCTTTTTTTTTAGAGGGTGTTCATATGCTAGCAGAGCGTTGGAGTTTGGTTATACCCGGGACCAGGACACAGTGGGTATCTCTCAATAGTGGTTCTAATAGGTTCATGGTGTAAGCGCAATGTCTAAGGATTTTGGGTCCGTTTTGTGGTTAAAGATCGAGTTCTTGTTGTGGGTATTGAGACAATATGATCTAGTGAATTGGGTCACTCGGGATGAGTGTTGATCATGTTTCGTTATGTTTTTAAATGGAGATATTATTATTTCTAAGGCAGGTCAAGAGTAAATTGGAGGAAGTTGGGTCGATTGGTAATGGTTTGAATCAATGTGATTGAGGCAATGATCAGTTCCTTCGGCGTATTAATGTTATACGGGTGATTTGTGGCGGTACGTACGGGCTTGACAAGTGCCGTAATTTGATTGATTTGGATGTATTTGATTATAATGGCATGTTATGTGTAGATGGATCCCAAAAGCATTATGGTGGTTTAGACCACAACTTGATGGTTGTATTTTCTACGGTTATGGGAATTCGGTTGCGTGTTGCCATCATTCCTCTGAAATATGTTGAGTGAAAGAGTTCAAGATGATGGGAATTGGAAGTTGAGGATCAAGGTTGCGGTTCGGTGTTGACAAGAATATCACGAGCTCCGATGAGAAGAAACGAATTTAGATGCTCAGAGTAAGCTGATATTTTCTTTAGTGTCACCTGAGAACGGTGTCCTGTGTAAGAGGCTTTGTGTACTGATTTGCAGATTCTCGATTTTCTTTATAGTATTAGCACTATTGGTGGTATGGAGATTCAGAATTTGCTACCTGGTGCTGAAGGTCATGGGAGCGTATCACAAGGGGAAATCTGTATAAGTGTGACATGTTAGTCACTTGATTGTTAAAGATTGAAACCAAGCATGGAGATTATGGTACCATCATTAATGTGAGAGTTTATGCCTGCAAGGCGCTCTATTCCTTTGGTTATGAACGGTGGGAGTTTGTTCTGAATTGGGACGGCTGCTCGTGTATGTCCTGGATAGGGCCATTGTGGATCCTAGAAAGGTTGTTAGCCCAGTATAGTTTAATTAGGATCGTCTTGAGGTCCATTGGTGTATCTAATGTGAACGTGTGCTCTACGTCAGGTCGGATGCGTTCATTCGGCATAGCATTGCTTACGGAGGAGTCTTCGGGCATTGGATATTATTCCTATCGTCAGCTATTCCATGTAATACTCTATTGTGCCATGTGGGTTGTGGAATGACTTGATTATCCGCACATGTGTTGTGGTCCCGTGTAGATTTTGGTATTATATGAGCAGGGTGGCTCTCAAGATGCAGGTCATTTATTTCACCTTAGTCGTGCCTGGGTGTTTAGCGTATTGTGCTATCCATCTCCCCAGGATTGTATTTTTGCACTTGGCGTGCTTATGGTCGATATTTGGGTATTTCGTAGCTATATGCATTATGGCTTGATGTGTATTTCCTAATTTATAGTTATGTATAGATTGGGAGGCACGCCGCCACAGGTATGTTATTTGGATCGGATTGCACGCTGCAACAGTGATATGTTGATTACCGTTCCCTATATCTATTCTTGTGTATTTTGTTTCTCATTCTCTAAGAAGGGTTCATAGCATCTGTTCGACCGTTCTATTCATTACGCGAGCTGGGCAATTCATTTCTAGAGTTCGTTCCTCCTTATGTGTCATATTCAAGTTGTGGCTTATTGGCACATTAATGGTGTCGTATGAGATCTTGGTTAGTATTTGAGGTGGCTCATTTCTTGAGTAGCTTGTACTGGGAGACACGAGATTATTGGACCTGAAATCAGTGCAATCAGATTTATATAAGGTATATTAAAGAGAAAATATCGTTATTCAGTTCAGAATGAGGTAATGGTTCTTGTCAGGAGGAGAGACTCTATGACTTGTTAATTCAGAAGGTGGTTATGAGTTTCTACACATCTCTTTTGTCATAGCAGTGTTGCGAGAGTGGGAACTAGGCTTACATGTTTAATAAGGTGTATTTCGGGCATCAAATTCGTGAAGTTTCAGCTATTGTGGTAGGAGCATGCTATTATGGTCAAACAACTTATGCGGTGCATGGCGTAATTTCAACGGAGGAGCATGATCATGTCGATACAGTGTGTGGTGATTGATGCACTGTTCGTATGTTAGAATTGGGTCTCGTGGAGAATCGCGGATGTTGGAATTTGGTTCTAAAGGTTGTTGGCTAAGGTTATATGAGGGATATTCAGTCTGGCTCGAGCTAACGTTCTCACATGGGTTATGGTGGCATGGGTATGCGTACGAGGTGTTAAACAATGATTTTGAACAACCGCGGAGCAGTTCTTGGCAAGTTCGAGGACAGACGTATGTTTAAGTAGGGGGAGAATATAACGACCCAACCGGTCATTTTGAGCTCTAGCGCGTCAATCAGTGGTTTGAGTAGATTCACTTCAGGTATCATGACTTGCACGTGTGGTCGGAATTGAATTTCAGAATGTTCGGAGTGGATTTGGGAAGAAAATTTTAAATTCGGAAGCTTTAAGTTGGAAGAATTGACTAAGGTTTGACTTTTGACTAAACGACCTAGGAATCGGGATTTGAAGGTTTCAATAGGTTCGTATAATGATTTGGACATGGGCGTATGTTCGGGTTGAGTATCGGGTGGTTCGGAAGCATTTCAGTACTTATTGTAGAAAGTTGGCATTTTTGAAAGTTAAAGAATTTCATAAGTTTGGTTTGAAATGAATTTTGATGTTATCGATGTCCGTTTGGAGTTTCGAGCCTTGGAATAAGTTCGTATCGTGATTTGCGTGTAAAGTTTGGCGTCATTCCGGAATGTTTAAGTATAATTCGGACGTGTTCAGCGAAGTTTGAAGGTTGGAAGAAAGGTTTTTGGCCATCTATTCTTAATTTTGATGTTGGTTGACGTGATTTGAGGCTTCGACATTTGGATGGGGTCCCGGAGGCCTCAGATTTGAAACGGATTTAAAATATATTGGAATTTGGATTTGAGGAAATGCTGTTGCTGCTGAAGACTGGTGTAATCGAACCTGCGGAAGGAGTGGGGGCAGGTGCGGTCATGCAGGTGCATAGCGGGTCGTCGCAGGTGCGATTTTTGTGAAGAAGGTCTGGGGGCGCAGGTGCGAGGAAAATTTCGTACCTGCGAAGTCGTAGATGCGGAGAAGGGGTCACAGAAGCGGTGCTGGGTGAGAGGCTGTGGTTGTGCAGGTGCGAGGGAATTTCCGCACCTGCGAGCTCGCAGATGTGGGCTGTTGGTTGGAGAAGCGGGAAGGGGCCTTGGGATGAAGAAGGGCAGAAGCGCAATGGTGGCTCGCACCTGCGTTTGTGCAGAAGCGGACATTCTGTCGTAGGTGTGATGGAGCAACTGGGCAGTGCATTTCTCAAAAGCGAGCTTTGTCTCGCAAAAGGTAGCTTGCAGGTGCGACAAATCCGTCCGCAGGTGCGAAAGTCCCTAGGCAGTGGGGTGTTTGTAATCCGAGACTTAGCCCATTTCTCTCACATTTTCATTTGGTTGGGTTATTTTTGAGCTACTGGAGGGAAGATTTTCATCATCCATGTCAAGGTAAGTAATTCCCATATATTATGAGTTAAATACATGGTATATGGATTTAAACATGAAAATTAGTAGAAGATTTGGGGTTTTGGTAGAAAAAATAGATATTGGTATTTTTGGACTTTGACCACTAAATTGGACATGGAATTTGGAATAAATTATATATTTGCGTTCCTGGTGTTATGGGTAAAAGTTTGTCTTCGAAAATATTCAAAATCTGGACACGTGAGCCTGAGGGTTGACTTTATTGACTTTTCGAGTCAGGTTGGGAAGTGTTATAAATTAATTAATTATGATGTTGGTTTATATTTTTATTGGCTTCCGTGATTGTTTGACTAGTTTTGGAATGTTTGGCTTGGAGTTGAGTGTTAGAGTAGCGTTGGAGCCGGTTATGGAACTTCGGAGCCAGGTAAGTCTCTTGTCTAACTTTGTGAGGGTAAAACTACCCCTAGGTGATGTAATTGTTATGTGCAATTAGTTGTGGGTGCTACATATGCACGAGGTGATGAGAGTCCGTACGTAGGTAAAGTATGTTTATATCTGGGTAGACTTAGGACTTTACCATGTAATATTTGGAATATTTGAATTCATTCTGCTGGCTTAATTAATTGAAATTATAATTGAACTTGATTTAGAAATATATACATATATATTAGGCCGAGCCTTATTACCTTGAGTTGTTGGAAAGTTATTTGAGAAACGGTAAAGGTTATACTCACCTTGTGTTCATATACTGTATCGTGAGCTCGTGCCTCGTAATTTGATAATTCTTTTCCTTTCTTGTTGAGCAAGCTGAACGCCTTGACAGGATTATGTACCACACTCTCATGGAAGAAGGTCGTTCGCCTCGGTAGTATAATAAATGCATCTATGGTTCGTGCCGCTCGACCCTCAACAATGTACATGTTATGATGGGATCGGGCCGATCGCCTCGGCAATATCATATTCTTTCTGAGATCTGGACGTATGACCTTGGCATAATCGTGCGTTATATGGCTAGCAGTCCGTTTTCTATTGGCTCTTGATATTTCTGAGCTGTCGAGATAGAATACGAGATTGAGAAATTGATATTGATAAAAGAAATTTTGGAAGATTGTGTTAGTTACAGATTTACCTCACTACTCTTGTTGTACTCTTATCTGTTTATGATTTACCATATTGATTTATTGGACCACTAGTAAGTGTCGATGTCTACCCCTCGTCACTACTTCTTCGGGGTTAGGCTAGATACTTACTGGGTACGCGTTGATTTACGTACTCATGATGCACTTATGTACTAAATGTGCAAGATATGACAGGTTCATTTGATGATCATCTTGGCGCGTAGGCGTAGTTGTTGAGGAGACTTCATGTGAGCTGCATTCCAGGCTACGCATCGCAGTCCACAAAGTCTCCATCGTACTATTTATTTTATCATGTCTTATTTACATTCTAGATAGATATTATATTTTTATTGTACTCCTTAGTAAATGCTCATGCACTTGTGACATCGGGTTTTGGGGTTCATTGGGTGTTCATTATTGTAGTTCGCGTATCTATTATCATTTCACCTTGTAATTTATACCTTCTACGGAAATTGGGAAATAAAATCACGGGTTTTCTACAAGTACTAGATTTTACACCACTTATTCAATGGGATTCATGATTCAAAAGTAATAAAATGAGTAACTAAATTGATTAATCATAGTTGGCTTGCCTGACGGCGGCGTTAGGCGCCATCACGACCTATTGTGGATTTTAGGTCGTGAAACTCAAGCTGATCGAATAAATCATCAATACATGGTAGTGAGTACTTGTTGTTAACGGTAACCTTGTTCAGTTGCCTGTAGTCAATACACTCCTCATAGCACCGTCTTTCTTCTTCACAACTAGTACCGGAGCACCCCAAGGCGAGACACTCGGTCATGTGAAACCCTTATCAAGCAACTCCTAAAGTTATTCCTTTAACTTCTTCCAGTCTACTAGGGCCATGCGATATGGTGAAATAGAAATTGGATGAGTAACCAACACTAAGTCAATACCTAAATCGATATCCCTATCGAGTGGCATACAATGTAGGTCTGCTGGAAACACATTTAGGAAATCTCTCACTACCAAAACAGACTCAACGGGAGGGGTATCAGCACTGACATCCCTCACAAAGGCTAAATATGCCAAGCACCACTTCTCGACCATCCGTTATGCCTTGAGAAAGGACACCACACTATTAGGAACAAGGCCCAATGTACCTCTCCACTCAAACCTCAGCAACCCAAGCATAGCCAGTGTCACGGTTTTGGCGTGACAATCCAGAATAGTGTGATACGGCGATAACCAATCCATGCCGAAAAGCATGCCAAAGACCACCATATTGAGTAGTAGAAGGTCATCCCTGGTCTCACAATCCGAGATAGTGACCAAACGCGACCAATAGCCATGGTCTACCGATAAGTGTGGAGTTTAACCACTTATTAGTAACTTCTTGCCTTAGGTTTAGTCCGAAAGTGTTGATTCTTGTTCCAAAAACTAATGAAATTATGCAAAGCATAGGCATGTTGGAGAATTGGACCTCAAAGAAGAATTATAACTCAAAAATGGAGTGTTGCAGCTCATGAAGGCAAGAAGGAGTGCAGCAGGCCAAAGTGCAGTCCGCAGAAATACTTTTGCAGCCACAGATCTGGTACCTGAAGCTCAGAGGAGTTTTGGGGAAGTGCAGTCTGCATACTAATTGTGCGACCGCAAAGCAGGGTCGCACTGACAAGAATTCATAAAGTTCAGAGAATGTGAAAAACGACCAAGTGTGAAGCCTTGCCAAAAGTGCAGCGCAGAAGGCAAGGTGCAACCGCAGAAGCTGAAGTGCAGCCGCAGATAGAATTATGCAGCTGTAGAATCTCTACACTTGCCGGAGACAAGAATAGTGCGTACCGCACATGGAATTGTGCAGCCGCAGAACCTCCTGAAGGAAATTTTTGTCAGCGAAGTTTTGGCCACTATAAATAGACCAGAAACACTTTTTGGGGAAGTTTTGCAATAGTTTGAGCAGTAGCCGTTATATTTTACTATTTTGGGTAATTAGTGACTATTTTGGGTTTATAATTATTAGTTTTATCAATTTAATCTTAGTTATGGCTTTAATTAGTTCTTCTTCTTTGTTTTCTTTAATTTCTACCATGAGTAGCTAGATGTTCTCTAGGATTTTGACCCAACCCTAGTGTGTAAACCTCATGGGTGATTAATTTAATGCTTGTTTATGATTGTGTGTCTGTTATTTAGCCTTGTTCATGCTTTATTTTTAGAATTAATGGTTGCAAATATTGATTCATGCCTACTTGAATTGGTTCTTACTTAAGAAAGAAGGACTTAGTCTAGGAAACCTTAGCTAACATGAAATTGGGCTAGCTAAGGTTTTGGATAGTCTAATTAAAAGGTTTGAACTAGAGATAAGGAAAACCCAACTTGAGCTTATATCAACTATTTGAATTGATACCCAATTGGGCATGAGAAAGCCAATTTGGGCAAAATCTCTTTATAACTGAGAGGTATTGAGTGGGTAATTTCGAGTTGAGAGTTATAATACACCTCGGTCACAGAAACAAGCATTAACGTGATTTACCTAGTAGGTTAGCACCTAGGCGAAGGTAACACCCTTAGACCTTTTACCCATTTGATAAAAACAACAAAACTAATTACTCGCTTTCTATTTTCTTCTACCTAGCCTAATCTTTATAGTGTTAATTTTAGAAGTTAAAAACACAATCCCTTGTTTGGAAGTGCAATTTAGCTATTTCATTTACTCTCGTCAAGTGTACACCCTAGCACCCATATTAAACTCCCAGTGGAAATCAACCCCGACTATTGTTGGGTACAATTTTTCCAACGATGATTTCCACTCACTATTGAGTGCGAATTGGACGTGGATCAATTTTTGGCGCGGTTGCCGGAGAGTTTTAATGGCGTTACCTATATATTTGAGTGTGCTATTGAAATATATTCTTTCATTTAAGTGTTACTAACCTTTTGAAGAAATCGTAGGTACAAAATGGCAAACAATGAGCTCGAAAATATGCCATTGAGGGACTTGGACAACGAGGAGAAACAACTCGATGAGGTACCTCGAGTGCCGCAACCAAATCATCATGGCCGAGGTCAACAAGACAATATGCACGTACCACCCCCACCTCTACCACCACAACCACAAGCAGCATAACACCGGATATTGCCCAATGAAGGTTATACTAGGCAATTGGCCCCCCTCGTATTAGGGCGGACAACTTTCAAATTACCAATATGATGCTCACTTTGCTAGAGCAACGGGGATTTTTCATCGGTGCGCCAAGTCAAAATGCCTATAAACATTTGAAGGGCTTTGTGGATATATGTTAGGGGAGCAAGCAAACTAATATTTCCGAGGATGCTTTGAGGCTAAGGATATTTCCCTTCTATCTATGGGGTAAAGCTTTAGATTGATTGGAATGTTTGCCTAATCATTCAATACATACATGGGATGAATTGGCGGCAAAGTTTATTGCTAAGTTTTTCTCTCCCGGGCATATGGCTACTCTGAGGGATGAAATATTGGCTTTCAAGCAAGAACCAATGAATCGTTGCATGAGATTTGAGAAAGGTATCTTACAATGGTGAAGGAGTGCCCGAACAATGATATGACCGACAACATGATCCAACAAACTTTCTACTGTGGTATCAATACTGCGAATCAATGTGTGGTCACACAATTGGCCGATGGCAACTTTATGACAACACCTTATACAGAGGCATGTGAGATTCTTGATGAGCTGGAGGAAATGTCGTCGGCTTGGCAATCCCGAGCTAATGTTCCAAAAGGTGATCCCAACATGATACACCTCCATAAAGAGTTTCAAGACCATGGGCATGCCATTGCCGAATTGACAACAACCATGACTCAATTAGCAAAACCCCAACATAATCAAGTGCAAGCTCCTAAGTAAGTTCATGCTATAGAGGGAGTAAATGTGTTGGTGAAAGAATTATGTGCAAGATGATGGCGGTTTTGATCAAGATGATTCTTATCATGAACAAGAAGAGGAGGTTCAATATGTGAACAATTTTCAAGGGAAAAGAAACAACTTCCAAGGCTCCAATAAACAAAAATAGGGACCACAAAATAACCAAGGCAATTGGAATTCTAACAATCAAGGAAATTGGCATAATAACAATAATCAAGGAAATTAGAGTGGAAACAACCAAGAAAATTAGGGAGGAAACAATCAAGGTGGTTGGGGAAACAATCAATGCAATCGGGGGTCGGGTTTTCAAAGGCCCCCAATGTATCAACAATCGACCAACCCACCTCATTATCCTTCCCATGGTTCAAGTTCTTCAAGCAATGAGATGGGTCGTATTGAGAATATATTTAAGCAAATGATGGAAAAGAATGCCGATTCAGATGCCCAACATACCTCGCATAATACATCAATATGTAATCTAGAAGTTCAAATGGGGAAAATCTCTCAAGCCCTAAAGGGTGCCATAACAAGTGACATGATAGTGAACCCAAGGGTGGTAACAATACGGGGCATGCTATGGCGGTTATCACAAGAAGTAGAAGAGGCAGAAATGCATCCATCTCAAGTAAAAGGTGACTTGTGGATGATGACCAAGTGATACATGAGGAGGAAATCCCAAACAATGTTCTTCAAGAAAATGATGAGGTTCAGATTGACATTGATGATAGTGTTGCAGAGACTCAAGAGGAGGTGAACCCATCTACGGTACACATCATTGACATACCGTGGTAGTGCAAAAGGCTAAGGCACCATTGTCTAAGACTCCACCTCCCTATCCTCAAAGACTTGCCAAGCTAAATGGTGAGAATCAATTCAAGTAGTTCATTCAAATGATGAAGAGTCTCTAAATTAATGTGCCATTGGTAGAGGCTTTGGAACAAATCCCGGTTATGCAAAGTTTATAAAAGATCTTGTGACCAAAAAGAGGCCAATGAATTTTGAAACTATCAAGGTCACTCGTCAAGTGAGTGCAATTGTTCCATGGCTCCTAAGTTAGAGGATCCCTGTGCTTTCACGATTCCTTGTACAATTAGAAGTGCCGAGTTTGCTAAAGCTCTTTGTGATCTTGGGCCGAGTATTAATTTGATGCACTATTCGGTTTTCAAAACTTTGGGAATTGGGAAACCAAGTCCTACATCTATGAGGTTGCAAATTGGCCGATCATACCATGATGAGGTCGTTGGTAGTGATTGAGGATGTTTTGGTCCGGGTTGATAAGTTCATTCTTGCGGTGGACTTTGTTATCCTAGATTGTGAAGTTGATTATGAAGTGCCTATCATTCTTGGGAGACCTTTCTCTGCTAGAGGTAGGTCTCTTTGTGATGTGGAAGCCGAAGAACTCACTTTCCGGGTTGGTGATGAAAAGGTGGTATTCTGGGTGTGTAAGTCTATTTGGAAACCAAATAGCTATGAGGTGTGTTCTTTTGTGGATTTTGTGGCTGATGTTATTATTGATGATACAAGTGCTACAATCAACGCTGGTGATATGTTGGAAGATGTTTGCTCACTTTTGATGATGAAGATATGGATGGTTTCATGGAGTTTGTGAATTCTTTGCAAGGACTAGGGTCGTACAACTATGCACCGCGGGAATTATCTTTGGATCTTGAGAATAGGAAGACTCCTCCTACAAAGCCTTCTATTGAAGATCCACCTATTTTGGAGTTGAATCCATTGCCTCCACACCTTCTTTCCTCTTGTTTGATTAACGTGCAGGTTGATTCCACATTGGCGGTGTTGCAAAAGAGGAAGAAGGCTATTGGGTGGACTTTGGCAGATATTCAGGGTATAAGCCCCGCATTTTGCATGCATAAGATCAAGATGGACATTATCAATTGGTTAGATGCCAGGTTTGTCTACCCCATCTCCAATAGTTCATGGACCTCTCCAGTTCAATATGTCCCAAAGAAGGGGGGCATGATAGTTGTTACCAATGATAAGAATGAGTTGATTCCTACAAGAACGACGGCCGAAGTTTTTAGTTGTGGTTTCTATTGGCCCACTCTTTACAAGGATGCAAGTGACATAGAGAAAAGATGTGATGAATGACAACGGGCCGGTGGAATCTTAAAGAAAAATGAGATGCCTCTCACAACCATCTTGAAGATTGATATTTTCGATGTTTGGGGCATTGACTTTATAGGCCCTTTTTTGAGTTCTTGTGGAAACACTTACATCTTATACACGGTGGATTATGTGTCCAAATAGGTTGAGGTCGTCGCCTTACCCAACAATGAGGCGAGAAGTGTAGTGGCTTTCTTGAAGAAGAATATTTTTACAAGATTTGGTACTCCACGTGCTATCATAAGCGATGAGGGGTCACACTTTTGCAACAAGGATTTTGACACTTTACTTAGCAAGTATGATGTTACTCACAAGGAGATGACTCCCTATCACCCACAATCTAGTGGTCAAGTGGAATTCTCCAACCGGAAGATAAAGAGTATCGTGTCTAAAATGGTGAATGCTAATCGGATGGATTGGTCCATGAAGCTTGATGATGTGTTATGGGCTTATAGGACGGCTTACAAAACACCTATCAGAATGTCTCCAAACCGGTTAGTGTTCGGGAAAGCTTGTCATCTTCCGGTGGAACTAGAGCACAAGGCAATGTGGGCTTTAAAGAAATTGAATCTTGATTGGGATGTAGCCGCTAACCTGCGGGTTGCACACTTGAATGAGTTAGATGAGTTCCGGTACCATGTATATGAGAGTTCATCCTTGTACAAAGAAAGGATGAAATATCTTCATGGCAAATACATTTGGAACAAAGAGTTCAAGGCGGGTGATGTTGTATTGTTGTTTAACTAAAGGTTGAGGATGTTCCCCGGGAAGCTCAAGTCCAAGTGGAGCGGTCCGTTTGAAGTTGTTGGTGTGACACCCTTCGGTGCATTGGATTTAAAGAACAAGAACAATGAAATATTCCGAGTCAATGGTCATCGGGTTAAGCACTACTTGGGTAAAGTTGGAGAGAGCTATGTGGTGGCAGTCATTTACTTCACTTGAAGATGCTTAGACATTGCATCATGCCGCGACCTTAAATCAAGTGCATCTTTGGAGGCAACCCAAGTTCTTTTCCTTTTTCTTTTGTAGTTAGGTGTTATTTGCTGTTTCTAACTTAATTTGAAGTGTACTATAGGGTTGAGTGTTTCTTGAAGGAAGGGTGAACAAAATGGCTAAGTGTAGAAGGAAATGCGGACCACACATTTTAATTGTGCGGTCGCAGAAATAATTGTGCCACAAGAGAAGAGCTTGTGCGGCCGCACATTTCACATGCGGACCGCACTTCTTAAATCTCAACAAGATGTTAAAATTGCAAACTCTATGAAGATTTATCCTGTCAGTGCGATGCTAATCTACGGCCGCGAGAGTAATTATGTGGCCGCTTGCACAAATGTACGTACCGCACAAGTGACACAGACAATTGCTGCCCGGGTGAAGGACTACGAACCGCACTAAACTGCCAAGGGTAGAGGAGAGTCTTCTAGGGGGTGAGGCAGAGGTACCTTGCCCCTCAGTGTGCCCAAGACTATTCTGAAGAAGGCCATAACAGGCAGAGAGAGGGGTGCAGACCTCTCCGAGTCTAGTTCTTGTGCCCCGTCTAGGGAGGCTTCCGCGGGAAACTCCATTTCTATTCTAGAGGAGCAGACAACTGAGCAGTCAAGGCCACTTGGGCTGAGCATCTAGATATGCCTTCATTATCTCATAGCACTTCTGAGGGTTCGAAAAATTATAGCTAGGCTTCCGAGCCAGCTGCTCCAGTGTCTGGTGCACATGATATTACAAATTATAGGAGAGAGGGAGAAGGTACATCTACAAGGGTTGATCGGACAAAGAAGAAGGAAGCATGGGAAGATAGATTTGTGAGCTTGCCTGCCTTTACTGATTTTCAGATGTGGTGGTCGTTGAGATCATTGACACATGAGCGGAAGTTTTTGTTGAAGGATCTTGATAGATACAACCCTACAGTTCTGGAGTAGTTCAAAACGATAAAGGGATGGATGTTGTCTACTGAGAAGGTAGTGGATGTTAAGGAGGACCCTGTCCGCAAGTTTTATGCCAACATTTCACACATTTGCAAAGGGACAAAGGTGACAAAAGTACGCAACCTTAAGGTGAAATTTGTTCAGCACACGCTGAACGCGTACTTGGGATTTGAGGACTTGGAGCCAAAGGAGTACTTAGAGAAGTTGGCATTAAAAGAAGAGGCTCGGCTACGACTTACTGAGATCTTGGCACCGGGACCACCTCCACCATGGATTACTGCTGGTGTACTTATTCTCCGGAGTATACTAAGCTTTGAGGCAAAAATTTGGCAAACCTTTGTGTGTAGCAGGCTTGACTCATGTCAGTGAGAATAACTTTCCAGTTCCACATGCTGTTCTAGTGACTTCTATCATTGCCGGATACCCAATCAATGTGGGTGCCCTGATGTCGGCCAATATTTCTTTGGTGGCGAAGAATACTAACACTGCTTACCCCTACCCCAACACTATTACAAAGTACCTCACTGATTCAAAGGTAGATCCCAAGCCGTTTGATACAAAGGTAAAGCCTAAGAAGCTGTTTTAGTGGTACTCGATGTAGGATCCGAGCAACCCGAAGAAGAGTGCTCTCATTAGCTTCTTTATTTATTTACTTTGATTTTTGTTTTTGTTAGTACCTTTTTTTATGTTAGTAGTTTTCATATTTTGCGTAGTAGTGTAGATAATAAGCCTTTGGTTTTCTTAATGCCACAGTTCTTTCCAAAGGTGGTCTTTTGTGTGAACCGAGTGACTCTTCCCGAGGATGGATGGTGTGACAACTTTCTTAGGGAATGAGTTCGTTTTTGCGTTTAGATAATAATAATGGTATAAATAATGAATAAAAGCCCTAATCAAGTCATTCTCTAAAAAAAGAGTTATTCACGCTTCATTTGACACCAACACACTTAACTTCATGCTTATAGTTTGAAACAAGGTTTTTGAAAGAAAATAGCTATAGTTAGTGACTTTGAGACTCTTGAGTTGACTTTGATAATCATTGAGTGATTTATTGGACTATAGTGATCTTTAAGTTGATTGTGATTGTTGCAGGGTTTATACTCTAGCCTCTTTTATGGTCTAGTTGCATGAGGTGTGAGGTGATTTGTGTTGCTAGTGCAAGTATATATGTGAATGGTCTAGAACTTGCCCCGAATGTGTTTCAAGGTGAAATCCTAGTTTTGCTTTGTTTGGAAGATGATTGTATGCTTTCCTTGGTCTGTTAGAGCTTTTTATTGCCAGCCAATGCTTGCTATCCCTAGTTAACCCCTTTGAGCCTTTAACCTTTGTCTATTGGTAACCATGTTACAATCCTTTACCCATTTTGTTTGTAATCCTCTTTTTGCACACAGACCTTCCTTAACACTCTTATGAAATATATGACTTAAAACATAAATATGGGGGGAGAGTTGAGGAATTTAAAATAGGTATCAAGGCACCAAAAAGAGAAAAGGAATGATCTTTATAAAAAGAGAAGGCAAGACAAAAAAAGAACAAAAAGAATATGCCAAAAAAGAATAAAAAGGAAGGGTGATGAAATAAAAAAGAGGCAACTATCTCTAGTATGATCATCAAGGGAGAAAAAGAATGAAATGAACAAAAAAGAGTGATGTCAAGTCTCTCTAGCCCCCCAAAAAAGGAAATGCCTCTAAGAGTTGTTAAATGTGAGCCAAGAATTGAAAATGTGGAGTGCTTAAGGCAGGGTGTAATCACTTATCCCATATGGTACTCTACCCCAATCCAAAAGCCTTCATTACAATCCGAAAGAAGTCCTACTTGATTTTGTACAGAGTGAGCTTACATTAGTGGTTATCTATATGAGGGGAAAGCCTATGGTACTTGAAGCCCTACTTGTGACATTCCTTTGTGAGAGAAGAGTGAACCTTTCATTGATCTAAAGATTGAGTGCTAATTCTTGAAGTGAGCTTGGCAAATGGAAGGTAGAGGACGAAGAGTTTGGATTCCAACATTATCTACATGATAGAACAAGAGTCCTTGATAAGTAAAGTTAATTATTGAAGCTCAAGTGTCACATTAGAGTTATATGTGCATAATATGTGATTTGTCACCTTGTTGAAAATGCATGAGTATTGTGTGTAATTGTTGGACACAACTGAGTATGAATGGCATATAATTGACTTGTTGAAATGACATTTCACTTTGAGGAGGTGGGAACTAATCTATTTGCTTGAGGACAAGAAAAGACTTAAGTTTGGCGGAGTTAATAAGTGTGGATTTTAACCACTTATTAGAATCTTCTTGCATTAGTTTTAGTCCGAAAATTTTGATTCTTGTTCCCAAAACTAATGAAATTGTGCAAATTGCTGGCATGTTGGAGAATTGGACCTCAACAAAGAATTCTAACTCAAAAAGGAGTGTTCCGGCTCATGAAGGCAAGACGGAGTGCACCAGGCCAAAGTTCGGTCCGCATAAGAAAGTGCGGTCCGCAGATTCTGCGGCCGCAGATCTGGTACCTAAAGCTCAGAGGATTTTTGGGGAAGTGCAGTCCGCATACTAAATGTGCGGCCACAAAATAGGGTCGCACTGTCAAGAATCCTAAAAGTTTAGAGAATGTGCAAAACGACCAAGTGTGAAGCCTTGCCAAAAGTGCAGCCGTAGAAGGAAAAGTGCAGCCGCAGAAGCTGAAGTGAAGCCGCAAATGGAATTATGCGGCTGCAGAATCTCTACACTTGCTGGAGCCAAGAAAAATGCAGACCAAACATGGAATTGTGCGGCCGCAGAGCCTGTCAAAGGGCATTGTTGTCAGTAAATTTTGGGCGACTATAAATAGACGAAAAATACTTTTTAGGGCAAGTTTTATAATAGTTTGAGGTGTAGCCGTTATATTTTACTATTTTGGGTAATTAGTGACTATTTTGGGTTAAGAATTTTCAGTTTTATCAATTTAATCTTAGTTATGGATTTAATTAGTTATTTTTGTTTTGTTCAATTTCTACCATGAGTAGCCAGATTTTCTTTAGGGTTGTGACCCAACCCTAGCGTGTAACCTTATGGGTGATTAATTTAATACTTGTTTATGATTAGGTGTTTATTATTTAGCCTTGTTCATGCTTTATTTCTAGAATTAATGGTTGCAAACATTGATTCATGCCTATTTGACTTGGTTCTTACTCGTGAAAGAGGGACTTAGTCTAAGAAAACTTAGTTAATAAGAAATTGGGCTAGTTGCGGTTTTGATTTATCTATTTAAAGGGTTTGAACTAGAGATAGGAAAAACCCGACTTGAGCTCATATCAACTATTTGAATTGATATCCAATTGGTCTTGAGAAATCCAATTTGGGCAAAATCACTCTATAACTCAGAGGTGTTGAGTGGGTAATCTGGAATTGAGACTTATAATACACCCTGGTCACAAAAACAAGCATTAACGTGATTTACCCAGTAGGTTAGCTCCTAGGCGAAGGTTACACCCCTAGGCCTTTTAATCATTTGATAAAAACAACAAAACTGATTACTCGCTTTCTAGTTTCTTCTACTTACTTAATCTTGTTAGTGTTAGTTTTAGAAGTAGAAAACAAAATCCCTTGTTTGGAAGCGCAATTAAGCTATTTCGTTTACTCTCGTCAAGTGTACACCATAGCACCCATATTAAACGTCCCGTGGAAATCGACCCCAACTCTTGTTGGGCACTATTCTTCCAATGGCCGTTTACACTCACTATTGAGTGCACATTGGACGTGGATCATCTACCACAATAAAATCCCCAACAGGCGTAGACACATAAACAGGATTACTCAAAGAATCATGAGGCATATCCAGATATGAAGCAAAATAAGATGATACATACGAGTAAGTAGAACCCGGATCAAATAAAACTGATGCATCCATATGATAGACCGGAACAATACATGTGATGAAAACATATGATGTGATAGCCTCATTCCTATCAGTAAAAGCATAGCAACAGGCCTGGCCTCCCCCTCTAAGACAACCTCTACTCGCCTAACCTCCACACCTAGCTGGTTGGGCAGGTGAAGTAGCAAATGGAGCAAAAATCATAGACCGTGTACCCTATGGAGGTCCGTCCCTCCTAGGTCTAGGACAGTCTCTCACCATATGCCTAGTATCACTACACTTGAAACAACCTCTCTATGAGCGTGGCTGCTAGAACTGAGTCTTACCCGGTCGGCTAGAATGACCGTTGTAGGCACCTCGTGCAGGAGGTACACTGGAAAGTGGCTGTGCAAAATGGACGCTCTGAGGCCCCTAAATAGCTGGAGAACTACAAGTAGCCTGATGCGCAGAATGAATTGGTCTACTGACAAAATCTCTGCGATTGTGAGCTGAAAGGGAATCACTAAATCCTCTAGAATATCGAGGCTTCTAGGCCTCCCTATTCACTCTCTCCTGGTCACGGATACGCTCCAACCTCCAAGCTCCGCAACCTAATGGAACGGAGTATCAGTCTCCAACTCTCGTACAATCCCAAATTTGAGGCCATAACTAAGCAACTCTATAAATCGGCGAATTCTCTCTCTAACTGTAGAGACCAAGGTAGGTGCATGATGGGATATCTCACTAAACCTAATGGCATACTTAGACACCATCATAGTCCCCCCAACATAGCTTCTCAAACTCTATGCGCAACACATCCCTGGTTTTCTGTTGGACGAACTCCCTCAAAAATAGATCATAGAGTTGATCCCAACTAAGTCATGCTACATTAGCTGGACGACTATCCTCATAAGACTGCCACCACATATATGCCAACCCCCTCAGTTGGAAAGTAGTGAGGGCGACCCCGCTCACTTCTACTCTACTCATACTGTGCAGAAAACTGTGACACTGGTCCAAAACCCCTGTGCATCCTCTGATGTTGCACCAGTAAAAGTAGGAGGAAAATACTTCTTGAACCTATCAAGTTTCTTTTGCTCCTCCTCTGATTCCATTGGCCTTACCTCAGACTGAACCGCGATCACAGGCTGAAACAGTATAATACCCAGAACTTGATCGATATGGACTCGTTACTCTAGAGTACGACCGGCGGGAGTTTGAGCTCTTCCCCTAGCCTGAGACATAGCTGGTGCAACTGGGATCAACCTCGTCTGAGCCAAAGTACGGAATATGCTATGGAAATGCGCCAAAGTCTCTTGGAATCCAAGGGTAGCAACCGATGCCTCGGGTGTCTGTCCCCCAGCTGGAGCAACTGGTGGCTCCGCAGTCGCTGCTCTAGCAGGTTCTCTAGCTGTAGCACATCCCCCTCCTCGGCCTCTACCTCTGCTCCGGCCTCTCGCAGCTCTAGCAGGAGGCACAAGTGTCTTCTCAGCTGATTCAGTAGTGCGTGTCCTCACCATTTGTGAAAGAATAGAAAGACAAAGGCTCAATTCCACAATAAACAAATCCACACGATAAGGAGTGAAAGAAGTGGAATTTCCTCCTAATTCTGTTAGCCTCTCGAAGATAAGTACAGATTTCTCCGTTCCAATCCACAAGACTGTACTAAACTTGCTTATGTGTTGTAGAACCTATGAACCTAGAGCTCTGATACCAACTTGTCACGACCCCAATATCTCACCTCAAGGATCGTGATGGCACCTAGTTTCTAGGACAAGGTAAGCCTAACACATGCTAAGATTTAATATAAATGAACAACTTAACTATTAAATTAAACTGATAAATGACATAAAAAAGCTAAAACTAATCAATAGTCGTACATTCCCAAAATCAATAGTACGGGGTCATAAAGCTCTACTGAAATACATTGGAAATTTCTATGTACAACATTGTTCTGGAATTCAAATGAAAATATTAATGAAAGACAATAGAAGGTTACTCCAAGGCCTGCAAGCGCGAATAACAGGTATACTTTGAAGTCTCCATATCAATCTCAGAATAACTCTCTACCGACCGACACGCTCGGAGGTACCTGGATCTCCACAAAAATGTACAGAAACGTAGTATGAGTACACCACAATCCGTATCCAGTAAGTATCAAGACTAACCTCGGTAGAGTAATGATGAGGTTCAAGTTAAGACACTCACTAGACATAAAACAACTGTGCAGAATATAAGTATAAAGCTAACACGGGAAGCAAAATCAATAATAGCAACAAGAGTAAACATGTAATACAAATAATAAAATATTCAAAACACAGTTAAAATACAAGTGAAAACAATTAAGAAAACAAATGATAGTCTAAATAATCAAGCCGTTCCAACAAGAAGTCATATATCACAAATCACAAATCACAAATCTTCCTTATAATGCCACGTGAGCCTCATATTTTGAAAATATTTTCCCACAATAGCTTGACGTGCATAAGCCCCCTTATCTCGCCGCGTGTGCTTCAAATGACGTAATTTTCCTTACTAGCAACAAGCGCATAAAACCCCCTTATCTCTCCGCAACGCATCAATAATACCACCCTTATGCCGTTGCAAGCACATCTCATCACAACACAACAATCAACGCGCACCCCACGCACACATATGCCACAACTTTGGTCAAACAACAATACCAATGCCACAACAATATATAGCCCACCGCTCAATAACAACGTGTACAAGAATTACAATAAAAACATAATAAAATGGAAAATAACTCAATAATGAAATGTGTTCCATGTAACAACAACTTCAATTCAAGGCATAGTAATAGTATAAGAGTTTAAACTAGTCAATTTCCACATATATGCGCGTATACACACTCGTCACCTCATGTACACATCTTTTACATAATTCAAATAGTTCAATTAGACCAATCCTTCAGGGAAGATCCCCCACACAAAGTTAGGCAAAATACTTACCTCAATTAGGCCAAATCAACACTCAATAATAGCTTTTCCTTTAAATTTTGCCTCTGCATGGCTCAAATCTAATAATAAATAACTTAATATCATAAAACAATGTAAGAGAAACCAATTTCAATAATTCAAGTTAAGATCTTTATACAATTCCCCAAATGTCAACAAAAGTCAATCCCAGGCTTGTCCGGTCAAAACTCGAGTCCAAGGGTAGATCTCGACTACCCATAATCCCACGAGTCCATACATACATACATATATATATATATATATATATATATATATATATATATATATATATTGTTTTTTTAAAATCCGAGTACAATTCAACTCTCAAATCGCAAATTTTTATTTTTTCAAATCATTGTCAAAATTTTATTTAAATCTCAATAGTGTTTGAAATAGTTTGTAGTGCTAATTCAGGAATTTTTATTTCTTTTTATTTCTACTTTCTCTTTTTACGTTTGGTGTTCATTGACTGTGCATAGGGTACAAGTTTAGATTGGTGCATGACTTGAGCTTTTGCGAAAGAAGTGCTACCATACGAACCAGCGATAGAAAAACAACTGCGACAGCTGAGGAAGGAAAGAAATCTCAACGAGACCTCAGCAAAGGTTGGGCAATCCTCAACCAAAGAAACTTATGGCTGAAAACAGTGATAAAAATATAGATTTGGCTGCGAGGGAGGCAGCACAACAATGAGAAAAAGCTGCATGGAATGGTGAGGAAGCAACTATTAGAGATGCACAGATTATCTATGAAGAAGAGAGGGGTCGGAGAATTCCTCAGAATCAACCCTTGGTTGCAGACCAGTTCCGAAATATAGCTCCTATGCCTGGGAGACCACTGGGTGGTTATGAACACCTTTCAATACAATGCTATGTCAGAATATGTAGTGGCTTCTATAGCTCCTTATCCCCTTCACACTCAAAGATGATGCAAAGCAGTGGCTTCGAAGCTTACCCAAGGGATCGATTAGAACATGGGATGAGATGACCAGGAAATTTCTTGATAAATATTTCTCATTAGCTAAGACGGGCAACTTTAGAAGAGAAACCCATAACTTCTGCCATAAAGAGACCGAGACTGTTTTTGAAGCATGGGAGAGGTTTAAGGAGATAGTTAGAAAGTGTCAGCATAGTGGAATTAAACTCTGGATGCAACTCCAGGGCTTTTGGAATGGATTGACACCGACCTCATGTAGATCATTGAGCAATGCAGCTGGAGGCCATTTGATGAAGAAGACTCCAGAGGAGATAGTTACAATTTTTGATGAGTTGTCTGAAGATGCAAATTAGTGGCCTTCTGAGAGTGCTGAAAGAAGAAGATCAACTAGTGTTCACCAAGTTGCTGCTAATACAATTGTGCAGGTACATCTTAATGATATGGATAAAGAAATAAGGAAGCTAACCTTAGCAACAATACAAAGTGAGCCTCATGCAGCGTGTGATATATGCGGAAGAGGACACCCTACTCATGAGTGTCAAGCCTCAACTGAGGAAGTGAATGCTGTGGAAAATTATAATTTTTATGCAATAGGTCAGAAGAACCCCGACTTTTCATGGAGTTCACCTGGGGGTTACCGCTAATGCATGGCAACAAAACAACCCCAGATTTCAGGGACAAGGACCTCCTGGTTTTGTGAATCAGCCAAGGCAGCAGTTTCAGCCTCAATATCCCAATTAGCCTGGTCTAGAAGATCTCATGAAGGCCTTTATTGTAAAAGCTGATGAAAGATTTGAAGTACAAGGGGTAGCAATTCAAAATTTAGAGAAGCAAATGGGACATATTGCAACAATATTATCTGAGAGGGTTCCAGGAACTCTCCCTGCTTATACTGAAAGAAATCCCAAAGAAATAGTGAATGTTGTAACCTTGAGAAGTGGGAAAGTGTTGAAAGACCTCACCCCTATCCAAAATGATGTGAGACTTGAAAAAGAAAGTGGAGAACAACTGAAAGTGATGATGACAAGAAGAAGAAAGGACTGATAAAAGCTGAGAAAAAGAAGAAGGAAGAAAAATCGAGAAGGGAGGAACATAAGGAGAGAAAGCATATGCCTGCGCTACCTTTCCCTCAAAAGCTATATAGAGAAAATCTGGACAAGCAGTTTGAGAGATTTCTGGATGTGCTGAAACAGGTTCATACAAACTTACGGTTCACAGAAGTGCTCTCACAAATGCCTTCTTATGCTAAATTCTTGAAAGAGAACCTTACAAAGAAGAGGAAAATAGAGGAGACTTCAGTGGTCAAGATTAAAGAGTATTGCAGTGTTATATTGCAAAACAAACTCCCACAAAAGTGTGGAGATCCAAGGAGTTTTACTATACATTTCTCTTTAGGAAATATTAATTTTGATAAGTCTTTATGTGATTCTGGTGCCTTAATTAATTTAATGCCTCTATCTATTTACAGGAAACTGGAGAAGGAGATTGGAAAGATAAGGTCTGCACCTATATCTTTGCAGCTGGCAGACCAAACGACTATAAAACCCTAGGGGATAGTGGAAGATGTGTTAGTTCAGGTGGATAAGTTCGTATTTCCTGTGGATTTTATTGTGGTGAATATAGAGGAAAACAAGGAGGTCCTCCTCATCTTAGGAAGACCATTCTTAGTGATGGGAAGAGCTATACCAAATATACACGAGAGAAAACTCATGCTTAGAGTGGGTGAGGAAACTGTGACGTTGGAGATGAATGTAGCAAAGGGGGCACACAAGGACAAACCAACTGCCAGTGTTGAGTGCAAAGTGAAGGTCTCAAAAGAGAAGGATGCAGTAAGCGAGAAAGATAAGTGTGGGGTGTATCCTAAGAAGGCTGAGAAGAAGTTGTCTGCATGAATGTGTGCATTAGTTTAGGCGCGAGGAATGGAGCCCGTCTTCGACTCAAACCTCGACTAGATATTCAGGAAAGTTTCCTCAACCTTATGCTTTTTAATTGTTTGTCATGGTGACATGCCACAACTTAATGTGTGGGGTGGGGTATATTTGTATGTATGTATAGTAATTTTCTTTTTGTTAGTGTAGTTAGTAGAGATAGAAAAATTTCTTGAAACAAAAATCATAAAAAATTTAAAATTTTCGATTTTTCCCTACGATGGATATCATCAACAGGTTTCTTGAGGGATTAAGGTAGAATGGAAAAAGATAAAAAGATTTTCGTTTGTAGGTAGTGTAATAATTTCCCCTTGGTTTTTCTTTGTGCCGCGGTTCTTTTCTAAGGGTTTTGTTTGAACCGGGTGTAGTTAGTTTTTTATTTTGGTTAGGAGTAGGAAACCTTGTGCTATGATTTGAATTTAAGGTAATAACTCTTGACTTTATTATACCTTGAGAATAGTAAGTGCTTTAGTTGTGACTCTTAGGCTCAGCTTTTGACTCTTGTATAAGTACCTTAAAGTTGTATGATCTTAACTTTGCTTAACTGCTTTGACTAGAGTGTCTTCATAGTCCAATCCTTAGTGAGTTACATGCCATGTGTGTGTGAGGCTTTATGTTATTTTATGCATTGCATTTGATGTCTAGAACTTGCCCCATGTGTTTGCAAAGTGAAATAGTAGTTTATTCAGTTTTGGAAGTGATATAGACATTTCTTTGTTGAGCAAGTTATATGCTTTTCCCCACCTATTTGTTATATATCTTAGTTAACCACGTTGATCCTGTAATCCTGTTTCTTTGGAAACCACATTACACGCCCTACCCATTTGTTTGAATTGACCATCTATTTCAACCTTTTACCTCTCGTGAGCGCTTGAATTTGTCATTAATTTTATAAAAGTTGAAGTGGGGTGGTTGGTTTGGATTTTGAGTTGAACTATTGAAATAAGGAGAAAGGTGTAATATTTTGAAAAACCAAGAGCCACTTGAATTGAAAAAGAAAGGAAAAACAATAATTGTATGATTGTGAAAATAATATTCCTTGATAGTGGTGACTTTTGATGTATTTGTGCTTAAAGATGTAGGGAGATAATGTATATTGATATGAATATGGAGTTTTGGTTTGACATAAGTGTGGGGTTTTGAATGGTTAATTGTATGTATTAAAGTGCTTAGGGAGGTGTAGTCACTCTTGTATCTAAATGTATCCTACCCATCCTATATCCTACATTACAACCAATTAAAGTCCTACTTGATCCTTGACTGAATAAGCTCAATTAGTAGAGTAGTACACTACGGCAAGCCTATGGTACGTCTTTTGTGGCATACGAATGTTATTTCTGAGAGTGAGTGAATTCTTTCTATTGTGGGTTCCTAATTGTTTTTAAATTTTATTATGTGTAGAACTACTCTATATTGTTGTGTGAGGGCACTTGATTCATGAAGGAAAGGTAAAGTCGTTGACCTCTATGTTAGAATAAGTGAGCGGGTTGTAAAATATTCATGGTATTTTTGAGTTAAATCTTGAGGTGAGGATGTTACAGTATTGTGCTTAATCTGTTTTAAATATTCTTGGTATAATGAGTTATTAGAATTGTTGAACAAGGTCGCCTCTATATGAAGTGTAGTCTGATTGCTCGAGGACGAACAATGATTTAAGTGTGGGGTGTTGATGGTAGGCTATAATCTCGTATTTTAGTTGCTTATTGCACTCTAATTTACTGCACTTTACTTGTGTTGAGCTCTAATTGGTTGTGTTTTGCATTTATTGTGTGTTTCATGCCTTGTAGGAGTGATTATGAGCTATGTAGATGTTGTGGAGCTAAGTTGAGCTATTTGGAGCTTTGAAGTCTGAGTAAAAGCCCAAGGGATTAAGCTGGGATCATATTCGGGGGTTGAGGGCCAAGTTTGGACATCAGAAATCGAAGTTTGAACCGTACTCTAAGAAAATCCTACAACCGCGGTGCGTGGGGCGGCACGTGGTGTGTCGCGGCTATACAAAACCTTTCTCTTGTCAATTCTGTAGCTCTCTGGAAGTACCCACTAATGCCCCTCATGGTGCGTCGCCCCATGTGGCGCACCTGTGTGATATTTACAGAGCAAATGTCCTATTTCGGCTAGGAGAAGGTGGTTTCGTTTGGGTCAAACCCTACTTGGTATAAATACATGGAAAAAATATTCTTTTCAGGACTTTTGACATAGATTGGACCTAAGGGGGCTAAGGAGGAGTTGGAAGAACAAAAGCACAAGGATTTCATCATTCCTTCCTCACTCAAGACCCAAGTTTGGATTGATTTATGTTTTCCTGTACTTTAATTATATTTGTGATGAATTGCTTCATGTCTATGGAGTAGTTACCTTTAGGGTTTGATGGATTTGGTGTATTGATGATTGTTTGTGGATTATAACTATAGTTTTATGTATTGAAGCATTTTTGAATGATTTAATTGTTGCATCTATATTTACTTGTTCATGTAATCGAGAAAGGCATAACTTGTGAATTCTTTGCATTATATTGTTGGTTGAGTTCATTAATTCTTCTTAGTAATCCAAAGAAGCTAGTTGAATTATTGATTAAACCTAGTTAGGAGGATACTTGAGAGAGGTTCTCCTAAAGACCAATCCACTACGCATTATTGCATATCTTGTGCTTAAATTGGTTCATCTTGTGAGGTTACGACTTAATTGAGAGAGGAGTTTTGCTAAACGTGTGAACTAATAATTGAGTGAATTCTAGAGACTCACTTGACATTAGAAGTGAATTATCTAGAGTTAGATCCCAAACAATTATCTTGCACCTATCCTATCAAAACCCCATCTTCTCCCATTGATAACCTTATTTGCTTGTTCCTTGTTTCGATTGTCATTAGTCAATAGCTTTAGACTCTTAGTTAAGTTTAGTTAGAAATCATATATATATCAATTGGTTATCATCTTGGATAGCAACCAAGCAAGAAACTATGAGAATACTGTTTAAATCCAATCCCCATGGAGACGATATTTTTCTATACTATCTTTGATTAGCGTGCATCAATTTCGTGTTGTGTTTTGTGTTCGTCAAAATCCCAACCTTTTGTTCAGCTGCGGATGTCGCAAATGTGACCAGGGGTTCGCAATTGTAGAATAGGGATCACAAAAGCAAATTTTGTCATCCTACACAGATGTCGCAATTGCGACAAAGGCTTCGCATTTGCAACATATGAACCTCACAAAATGATCAAGGAATACTCGAAAACACATCTCGAAGAGTTTGGGATAGGAATCTATAAAGACACGATCCAATTAATCAAGATACAAAATAAGAATCGTATCTATACGATTTTGCACTGCTCGACTAATATCACCTGTTTTATTATTCTAAGCGGGTATTCAATTTTGGGTAATGAAAAACTTGTTATTCTTAACGCTTGGGATCATGAATTCCTATATAACTTAAGTGACACAGTAAAAGCTTTTTCTATTCTTTTATTAACAGATTTATGTATCGGATTCCATTCACCCCCACAATTGGGAATTAATGATTGGCTGTATCTATAAATAATTTAGATTTGTTCATAATGATCAAATTATATCTAGTTTTGTTTCTACCTTTCTAGTCATTCTCAATACAATTTTTAAATATTGGATTCTCCGTTATTTAAATCGTCTGTCTCATCTGAACCTCCCCTGCCCTCTTCACAATTGCGATGTTGGTGCTCGTAGTTGGGATAACTGTAGCACCAGCACACCAGCAACCTGAAGCAAGATCAAACGAATCTAAAACACATTTGGAACTCACCCGAGCCCATGGGGCTCCACACCAAATATCCACACAAGTCTAAAAATATCATACAAACTTGCTCGCGTGATCAAAACACCAAAATAACATCGGAACCACGAATCGGACACCAAAACACATAAAATATTACAATGAACTCAAGAATTGCTAGAAACATAACCATGCGTCTGTTTCCTATCAAACCAATTCGGAATGACACCAAACATTGCATACAAGTTTCAAATGACCAAATAGACCTACTACAAGTCCCAAAACCACACACTGAACTCGATATCTATAAAGTCAACCTACGGTCAAACTTAGGATATTTCTAAACCTTCAAATTGCCAACTTTTGGCAAAACAAGCCAAATCAACTTAGGAACATCCGAATTAAACTACGGACATACGCATAAGTACAATATCACCGTAAAAACCTATTGAAGTCATCAAAATATTGTTACGGGGTTATTTGCATAAAAGTCAAACCTCGGTCAATATTTCCAGCTTAAGCTTCTAAACAAAGAACCAATTATTCCAAATCAACCCAAAACCTTTACGAAATGAAATCAATCATCCCTGAAAGTCATAAAACCACAAATACAAGTATGTGAAGCTTTAAAATGGAAAACGAGGCTCAAATGCACAAAACGACCGATCGAGTAGTTACATTCTCTTTTTTTGAGTTTCAGTAACCCAACTCTTAATTACTTATTTCTTTTATGTAATGACCCGGTCGGTCGTTTTGAGAGTATTAGCCTTGAACCCCTATTTATTACTCCCTCTATTTCATTCCGTGGTTACATGACTTTCCGGGAGATTTGGTTTTTGGTTTCGGGGTGAAATGGGACACATAGTCCCTAAATTTAGAAGTTCAAGTTCTAGGAGTTTACCGTAGTTCGAATTGTATGAAGACGACTCTGGAATGGAGTTTTGATAGTCCCAATAGCCCTGTAGGGTAATTTTCTCCTTAGGAGCATGTCCGGATGTTGATTTGGAGGTACGTAGGTCATTTCGGCGTCACTCCTTCTATTTCATTCCGTGGTTACATGACTTTCTGGGAGATTTGGTTTTTGGTTTCGGAGTGAAATGGGACACATAGTCCCTAAATTTAGAAGTTCAAGTTCTAGGAGTTTACCATAGTTTGAATTGTGTGAAGACGATTCTGGAATGGAGTTTTGATAGTCCCAATAGCTCTGTAGGGTGATTTTCTCCTTAGGAGCATGTCCGGATGTTGATTTGGAGGTACGTAGGTCATTTCGGCGTCAACTGGCGAATATTGAAAAGTTGGATGATTTTGGAAGGTTTTACCGGGAGTGGAATTGTTGATATCGGGGTTGCATTCCGAATCCGGAAGTTGGAGTAGGTCCGTAAAGTCAATTTTGACTTGTGTGCAAAATTTGAGGTCAATCAAACTTGATTTAATAGGTTTCAGTATCGGATATAGGAGTTTGAAGTTCTAAAGTTTATTAGGCTTGAATCGATACGCAATTCATGTTTTTAACGTCGTTTGATGTTATTTGAAGGCTCGACTAATTTCGTATGATGTTTTAGGACTTTTTGGTATATTCGGATGGGGTCTCAGGGACCCCGGGTGTGATTCGGATTGAATCCGGAACAATTTTTAGATTTGTGCAAGTGCTGAAGCTCCCAGCTTTTGGTGTCATCGCGCCAGCGGTGGGGTTGGCCGCAGGTGCGTACTCACAAAAGCGAGCATTTGGCCGCAAGTGCGAACTAGCTTGGCCCAGCTATCGTGCGCGCGAGGTGATAGTAACATCTGCGCGTCCGTAGATGCGGAGGTGCGATCTCAGAAGCGGAAGAGGCTGGCCTGGGCTATGGTCGCAGAAGTGCAATGTTCTCCGTAGAAACGTGCTTGCAGGTGAGAGCCCTGGTCCGTAGAAGCGGAAATCCTATCCGTAAGTGGAACCCCGCAGATGTGAAATCGCTGGGCAGAAATGGGCTAAGTTCGAGGGTATGATTTCATTATCCATATTTGGACCTAGATAGCTCGATTTGTGGCGATGTTTCGAGGGTTTTGCAAGTAAATCTTTTGGGTAAGGATTCTTGACTCATTTTTGATTAATTCGCACGAATCTATTGTTGTTTTCTTCATTTAATTAGTGTTTTTAGTTGAAAAGTTGCAGAAAATTTGGGAAAACTTCTTAGGTTAAAATTCGGGGATTTGGAAGGCTATTTGAGGTCGGATTTGAGTAAGTCTTATATGGATTTTAGGAAAACCTTTTGGAGCAAATTTTCAATTCTTTGCTAAAGTCGTAGTTTAATTTATTTAAACTAGTTTATTATCGTTATATTTATATTATGTAATTATTTTGGCTAGATTCAAGCTGACCGGAGTTGGAAAAGTGAGGGAAAAGCCTTCTCATTGATTGATTGAGCGAGGTTTGAGGTAAGTGACTTGTCTAATATTGTGTGGGGGAAATTTTTCTTAGAATTGGGTACTGTTATGGTATTTGCAATACATGAAGGCTGTGTACACGAGGTGACGAGTGCGTACTCGGGAAAAATGTTAAAAATCCGGTTTTTGCTATATAGTTCCTTTTTATTCCCTTAATTGAGTTTCTCTAGCACGTGTAGTCATCATGTTTATCTTAATGTCACATGTCTACATGTCTTATCTCTTACTTGCAATTTATGCAACATGCTTAGTTGAATTACCTACTTTTCTTGATTTTGTATTCATTCTTTAACTGTAGGATTCCTTGCTGTAATTTCATTGTTTTATTTGTTATGTGTTGTTTTCGTGATTTTTGGTTGAGATAACTGTTTGGTTATGGCACGAGCTGTCTGCCGTGCGGAGTATTATTATGGCACGAGGTTTCTGTCGTGTTGTGTGTTATAGTGGCACGAGGTTTCTACCATGCGGAGTGTTATTGTCGCATGAGGTTTATGTCGTGCGGAGTGTTATTATGGCATAAGGTTTCTGTTGTGCGGTTATCATTGATTGCATGATTTTTCTGTCGTGCCGTTGTGAGATATTTACTTTTGGTACTACAAGGCGGTACGTCAGGAGTGCCTCTGTTGTTTACCTCTATTTGTTGCATCATTATTATTGTTGATGTTGATGTTCCTTAACTTGTATGATTTGTGCTTCCTTATGTGTTGTAATTGTCTTCTTTGATTCCTTGTTGTTACCTTCTGTGAATTTCTATTGTTACACATCTCTGTCATTTCATAAGATCATTATATCTCCTGCCTTGTTTTTCCTATTATTTACAATTGGGCACTAACCTCATCACTACTCTACCGATGTTAGGCTTGGCACTTTCTGGGTACCGTTGTAGTGTACTCATACGACTCTGCTGCACATCATTTTGTGTAGATCCAGGTACTTCCTATCAGACAAGATATAAGTTAGCTAGCCCGTGCGTGAAGACTTCAAGGCATATCTGCCTGCATACGCAGACCTCGGAGTCCCCCTCTATCTTTATTATATTGTATTCCTTATTCTCATTAGACTCTGATGTATAGAGATATTTAGCATTTCTCTTTAGAGCTTGTGACTTATTTCTACTGGATTTTGGGAGTTGTAACTATTTTGAATGGCAGCTTTTATTTATTTTAGATGATGAGGTTTGAGTTTCAAATTTGCATTCAGTTATTCCGCATAATTGTTAGGCTTACTTAGTCTTAGAGACTAGGTGCCGTCACGATATCCTACTGAGGGAAATTGGGGTCGTAACAAGTTGGTATCAGAGCTCTAGGTTCATAGGTGTTATGAGTCACAAGCAGGGTTAGTAGAGTCTCGTGGATCGGTACAGAAACGTCTGTACTTATCTTCTGAGGGCTTGTTTTGATTATGGTGACACTCATCATATGGAAAGGGATTGCCCTCGACTCAGGAGGGGTGCACCTCCACAGACCACTCAGGCACTACATGCTCCACCGGGTCCGCATGCTATGGTTGCAACAACATCTACCACTCCACCTGCACAACCAGCTCGAGGTAGAGGTCGAGCAGGTAGAGGTCGCCCTAGAGGGTGAGGCCCGACCATATATTATGCCCTTCCTGCTAGTTTGGAGGCAGGTTCATCCGACTCTGTCATCACAGGTATTGTTTCGGTCTGTCATAGAGATGCATTTTTCTTATTTGATCTAGGCTCCACTTATTTCTAGGTGTCATCTTATTTTGCTCCGCATTTGGGTGTATCCCGTGATTTTTTAAGTTCTCCTGTCTACGTGTCTACACTCGTAGGAGATTCTATTGTAGTTGACCATGTGTATCGGTCGTGTTTGGTTGTTATTAGTGGTTTTGAGACCAGAGCTGATTTATTGTTGCTCAGTATAGTGGATTTCGATGTTATTTTGGGCATGGAATGGTTGTTGCCCTATCATGCTATCCTTGATTATCACACCAAGTCAGTGACGTTGGCTATGCTAGGTCTACCGCGGTTAGAGTGGAGAGGTACCTTAAATTATGTTCCTAGTAGGATTATTTCATTTCTTAAGTCTCATCGGATGGTTGAGAAGGGGTATGATGCATATATGGCATATGTGAGGGATGTTAGTGTTTATACTCCTATCGTCGAGTCAGTCCCGGTAGTAAGGGATTATCCAGATGTATTCCTGGCGGATCTTTCGGGCATTCCGCCCTACAGAGATATCGACTTTGGTATGTATTTGTTAACGGGCACTCAGCCATTTCTATTCCACCCTATCGTATGGCCCCAACAGAGTTGAAAGAGTTAAAGGAACAGTTGCAAGAGTTGATTGATAAGGGATTCATTCAGCTGAGTGTGTCACCTTGGAGTGCTCCTATCTTATTTATAAAGAAGAAAGATGGTTTTATGCGATTGTGTATTGATTATCGCCAATTGAACAAGGTTACAGTAAAAAACAGGTACCCGTGCCTCATATTGATGATCTATCTGATAAGCTTCAGGGTGCCAGAGTGTTCTCTAAGATCGACTTGCATTCAGGCTATCATCAGTTGATGATTCGGGAGTCAGATATCCCGAAGACTGTTTACAGGACTCGGTATGTCCATTACGAGTTCCTTGTGATGTCTTTTGGGCTGACCAACATCCCAATAACATTCATGCACTTGATGAATAGTGTATTTCAGCCCTATCTTAACTCATTCGTCATTGTGTTTATTGACGACATTCTGGTGTACTCCCGGAGCCGAGAGGATCATGCGTAGCACCTGAGGACCGTGCTTTAGACCTTGAGAGAAAATAAGTTATATGCAAAATTTTCGAAGTGTGAATTCTGGATGGATTTAGTGGCATTCTTGGCTCATGTAGTATCGAGTGAGGGGATCATGGTAGATCTGAAGAAGATTGAGGCAGTGCAGAGCTGGCCCAGACCGTCCTCAGCTACGGAGATCCGGAGCTTTCTTAGCTTGGCTGGGTATTACCGCCGATTTGTATAGGGTGTCTCGTCTATTACAACACCTATGACCAGATTGACCTAAAAGGGTGCTTCGTTAAGGTGGACCGAGGAGTGTGAGGAGAGCTCTCAAAATCTCAAAACTACTTTGACCACAGCCCCAGTGTTGGTATTGCCTACTGGTTCGGGGTCCTATATAGTGTATTGTGATGCGTCGCGCATTGGTCTCAGCGATGTGTTGATGCAGGACAGTAGGGTGATTACCTATGAGTCTAGATAGCTGAAGGTGCATGAGAAGAACTATCATGTCCACGATCTCGAGTTAGCAGCTATTGTTCATGCTTTGAAGATCTGGCGGCACTATTTGTATGTTGTCCCTTGTGAGGTCTACACCGATCACTAGAGTCTACAACATCTGTTTAAATAGAAGGATCTTAACTTGCGGCAGCGGAGATGGTTGGAGCTGCTTAAGGATTGTGATAACACCATTCTATATCATCCCGGTAAGGCCAATGTGGTGGCCGATGCCTTGAGCCGCAAGGCAGAGAGTTTGGGCAATTTAGCATATCTACCAGTAGCAGAGAGGCCTTTAGCCTTAGATGTTCAGTCCTTGGCTAACTAGTTTGTTAGATTAGATGTTTCTGAGCCGAGCCGAGTTTTGGCTTGTGTGGTTTCTCAGTCTTCACTTTATGATCGTATCACAGAACGACAGTATGATGACCCCCATCTGCTTGTCCTCAAAGACACAGTTCAGCACAGTGATGCCAAGGATGTTACTATTGGAGATGATGGTGTATTATGGATGCATGTCAGGATATGTGTGCCTAATGTAGATGGTTTGCGTGAGTTGATTCTCCAGGAGGCTCATAGCTCGAGGTACTCCATTCACCCAGGTGTTGCGAAGATGTATCAGGAACTGAGGCAGCATTATTGGTGGAGGATAATGAAGAAGGAAATAGTGGAGTACGTAGCTCGGTGCCAAAATTGTCAATAGGTGAAGTATGAACATCAGCGGCCGGGTTGATTGCTTCAGATGTTAGAAATTCCAGAGTGGAAATGGGAGCGGATCACTATGGATTTTGTTGTTGGGGTCCCACGGACTCAGAGAAAGTTCGATGCAATTTAGGTGATTGTGGACATATTAACCAAGTCAGCTCATTTTATTCCCGTGGTTACTACTTACTCTTTAGAATTGCTGGCTCAGGTTTACATTCGCGAGATTGTCAGGCTTCATGGTATGCCGGTATCTATCATCTCTGATCGGGGTACGCAGTTTACATCGCAGTTCTGGAGAGCTGTACAATATGAGTTGAGTACTCGGGTGGAGTTGAGTACAACATTTCACCCTCAGATGGAAGGACAGTCCGAGCGCATTATTTAGATATTGGAGGATATGCTTCATACGTGTGTGATGAATTTTGGGGGTGCTTGGGATCAGTTCTTGCCACTTGCGGAGTTTCCCTACAACAACAGTTATCAGTCGAGCATTCAGATGGCACCGTATGAGGCTTTGTATGGTAGGCGGTGCCGATCTCCGGTGGGTTAGTTTGAGCCGGGTTAGGTTAGGCTATTGGCTATAGATTTGGTTTAGGATGCTTTGGAAAAAGGCTAAATTGATTTAGAATCGACTTCGTACAGCCCAATCCTGACAAAAGAGTTATGCGGATCGAAAGGCTTGCGATGTTGAATTCATGGTTGGGGAGTGGGTTTTGCTCCGGGTTTCTCCCATAAAGGCTGTTCTGAGGTTTGGAAAGAAGGAAAAGTTGAGACCTAGATATATCGGGCCTTTTGAGATTCTTGAGAGGGTTGGAGAGGTGGCTTACAGACTTGCACTACCACCTAGTCTCTCTGCAGTTCATCGAGTGTTCCATGTTTTCATGCTCCGGAAGTATCACGACGATCCATCTCATGTGTTAGTCTTTAGCTCATTCCAGTTGGACAAGGATGCATCTTATGTTCAAAAGCCGGTGGCCATTTTGGACAGGCAGGTTCGGAAAGTGAGGTCAAAGGACATCACTTCAGTGAAGGTTCAGTGGAGGGGTCATCTAGTCGAGCAAGAGGCTTGGGAGACCAAACATGATATGCATAGCCATTATCCTTATCTTTTCACCACTTAAGGTAGATATCTATACTCGTTCGAGGACGAATGTTTGTTTTAAGAAGGGGAGGATGTAACGACCCGGCTGGTCATTTTGAGAGTATTAATCCCGAACCTCTATTTATTGCTCCCTCTATTTCATTATGTGGTTACGTGACTTGCGAGGAGGTTTGATTTTTGGTTTCGGAGTAAAATGGGACACATAGTCACTAAATTGGAAGTTTAAGTTCTATGAATTTATCATAGTTTGAATTGTGTGATGAGGACTCCAGAATGGAGTTTCGACGGTCCCAATAATTCCGTAGGATGATTTTTGCCTTAGGAGCATGTTCGGATGTTGATTTGGAGGTCCGTAGGTCATTTCGGCATCAATTGGCGAAAGTTGGAAAGTTGGATGATTTTGGAAAGTTAGATAGAGAGTGGAATTTTGGATATCAGGGTCGGATTCCGATTCTGGAAGTTGTAGTAGGTCTATAATATAAATTGTGACTTGTATACAAAATTTGAGGTAAATCAGACTTGATTTGATAGGTTTTAGAATCAGATGTAGGAGTTTGAAGTTCAAAAGTTTATTAAACTTGAATCGACGCGCAATTCAATATTTTAGTGTTGTTTGATGTTATTTGAAGGCTCGCCTAAGTTCGTATGATGTCTTAGGACTTGTTGGTATATTCGGATGGGGTTCTGAGTGCCCCGAGTGTTATTCGAATTGAATCCAGAACAAATTCTGGATTTGTGCAAGTGCTGAAGCTCCCAGCTTCTGGTGTCATCACACCTGCGGTGGGGTCGGCCACATGTGCAGACTAGCATAAGTGAGCATTTGGCTGCAGGAGCGAAGCTGGCTTAGCCCAGGTGGGATCGCAGGTGCGAGGTGAGAGTCGCATTTGCGCATCCGTAGATGCAGAGGTGCGATCGCAGTAGCGGACATGGCTAGCCTGGGCTATGGTCGTAGAAGCGGAAGGTTCTCCGTAGAAGCGGGCTCGCATGTGCGAGCCTTGGTCTGTAGAAGCGGAAATCCTGGCCATAAGTGGAACCCGCACCTGCGAGGGATTTTCCGCAGGTGCAGCGTCGCAGGTGCTACTGAGAGCCCGCAGATGTGAAATCGCTAGGCAGAAAAGGGCTAAGTTTGAGGGTTTGATTTCATTATCCATTTTTGGACCTAGAGAGGTAGGTTTGTGGAGATGTTTCGAGGGTTTTGCAAGGAAATCATTTGGGTAAAGATTTTTGACTCATTTTGATTAATTCCCACGAATCTGTTGTTGTTATTTTCGTTTAATTAGTGTTTTTAGTTGGAAATTTGGAGAAAATTTGGGAAAACTTCTTAGGTTACAATTCGGATATTTGGAAGGCGCTTTGACGTTGGATTTGAGTAAGTCTTGTATGGATTTGACTCGATAGCGAATGGGTGTTTGAATTTTATAATTTTGATCGGGTTCCGAGACGTGGGCCCGAGTCGACCTTTTTGAGCGATTTTTTAATTTTTTGCTAAAGTCATAGTTTCATTATTTTAATTAGTTTGTTATAGTTATATTTATAGTATGTAATGTGTTTTGCTAGATTGGAGCTGATCGGAGTTGGAAAAGCGAGGGAAAGACCTTCTTATTGATTGATTGAGCGAGGTTTGAGGTAAGTCACTTGTCTAACCTTGTGTGGGAGAAATTTCCATTAGGGTTTGGTACTGTTATGGTATTTGTAATACGTGAAGGCCGTGTACGCGATGTGACGAGTGCGTACTCGGTCTAAATGTTGAAAATCTGATTTTTGCTCAATAGTTCCTTTTTATTCCCTTAATTGAGTTACTCTAGCATGTGTAGTCATCATGTTTAGCCTAATGTCACATGTCTACATATCTTATCTCTTACTTGCAATTTGTGCAACATGCTTAGTTGAATTACCTACTTTTCGTGATTTCATATTCATTCTTTAACTGTAGGATTCCTTGCTGTAATGTCATTGTTCATTTGTTATGTGTTATTTTCGTGCATTTTGGTTGAGATAACTGTATGGTTGTGGCACGAGGTTTCTGCCGTGTGGAGTGTTATTGTGGCACGAGGTTTCTATCGTGCAGAGTGTTATTGTGGCACGAGGTTTCTGTCGTGCGGAGTGTTATTGTGGCACGCGATTTCTGTCATGCGGATTATTTTTATGGCACGAGGTTTCTGTTTTGCGGATTGTTTTTATGGCACGAGGTTTCTGTCGTGCGGTTATCATTATTTGCACGAGGTTTCTGTCATGCCGTTGTGAGATATTTATTTTTGGGACTACGGGGCGGTACCTCGGGAGTGCCCTTGTTGTTTACCTCTATTTGTTGCATTGTTGTTGTTGCTTAACTTGTACAATTTGTGCTTCCTTACGTGTTATAATTGTCTTCTTTGATTACGTGTTGTTACCTTCTGTGAATTTCTATTGTTATACATCTCTGTCATTTCATTACATCATTATATCTTCTGCCTTGTTTTTCCTATTATTTACAGTAGGGCCCTGACCTGACCTCGTCACTACTCTACTGAGGTTAGGCTTGGCATTTACTATGTACTGTTGTGGTATACTCATACTACTCTTCTGCACATCTTTTTGTACAGATCCAGGTACTTCCTACCAGACCAGATATCAGTAAGCTAGCACGTGCGTGGAGACTTCAAGGTATATCTGCCAGCGTCCGCAGAACTCGGAGTCCCCCTCTATCTTTGTTATGTTGTCTTCCTTATTCTCATTAGACTCTGATGTGTAGAGATATTTAGCATTTTTCTTTAGAGCTTGTGACTTATTTTTACCGGATTTTAGGAGTTGTAACTATTTCGAGTCGCAGTTTTTAAGAGGTTGTGACATTTTGTTGACATATTAAAAAATAGAAAGTTAGAAAGGTTAAATTTGATTCTAAAAGTAAATAACTTGATGATTGATATCAAAGTGAACCAGTCCACGAGAGAGTTTCACTACTTTAATTTGCCTGCTTTAATGCTTAAAAATATGAGAAAAAATATAATTGAATATTCAATTCACATTATTTAATACAATATTTTTTGACAGAATACGTCGATGTATAGGAAGAAGAAAAAAGACGGTATGTACAAATATGAATTTGAAAGATATAACCTAAAAGAGAAAAAATGGCTTGCCAACAAATTGTACATCTCCTTACACACAAATGTTCATTATGATCATGTTTCCTCCTTTAAATTGTCCTTTTTCATAACTACCTTTTTTTTTTTTTTACAATTATTGGTTTTACAACATTCAATATTTTTTACAAAATATTTAAGAGATAAAAAATTCCTAACAATATGTGGGGCCTAAAGCAAGGGCCTCACTTGCTTGCTCTTGAGCAAGCCTTGAAAAATATAAATATTGTATTTGGAATACTACCGGTAATGTCTGCCCATAAGAAACTTATTGCAAAAATTGGCATATTCATAAAATATTACTAATATTATTCAAATACTACAAATATTAGTCAATTAGCTATTTGTAGCAAAAAAAAAAAGTTAAATTTTTTCTTTCTTTTGAGTGAGTGTTCTTGGTATAGATTGAGTACATCTTAAGGAGTTTGAATCTCAGTTTTTGGATAATTTGGTGGAGTTTTGAGGTGGTTTGAATTGAAATGTGTATCACAACGCATATCATTTGTGTAATACATATGTATTATGCGTATCGAATGTGTATCACATGTATATCTATATATACCTGTGTGTGAGATAGATGTGCCGTAGAAGAATTTTTTAAACTCAATTTCAACTATGAATTTGGATACCAACCCAGTCCAAATCACCTCCAATCTTGCTAAGATTTTCTATATTACCTCATTTATATGTTTTCAATGAATTTCAACCATACTCATTGGGAAAAAAAATCCGTTTTTGCCTAATTTTGTTAATATTATATATCATTGATAATGAATTTTGACTCCAAACTAGTCTAATTTACCTTCAAACTTCGTTAATTTTTTTATATTGCCTCATCTATGTATTTTCAACGAATCACAACAATACCCATTGAAATAAAAATTTCCTATATTTTTTGAATGTTTTATATTATTAGTAATTATTTTGCCTAATTTTGGTAGCATGACAAAAAAGCTTAGTTGTTGGTAAATAGTGTCCTTTTTTTTGTATAGTTCCGTAAGATTCCTAAGTATTGTATTTCTTTTCTCCCGCTAAAGATCGGCAACGAATAGAATTGTGGTCAATGGCAACCATGATCGACTAGCTAATAAATTCTCCGCGTTAAACCTTGATTCTTCACTTGAACTCGTAATATTACTAAAAAAATGGAGATATTTGACCGCAAAAATCGATTGACATTGGCCGGTCAATAAATCAATCGAAACAAACCGACCAATTCGGTTGGAATAAGTCAATTTAATATTTTTAATTTTTTAAAAGAAATAGACCGATGTTGATCGACCTTTCTAGCGCCAAAACCCGAAAATTCCACTTTCTAAAATTTTTTTACCGAATAATTGTTTGCCAAGCGACAGACCTCGATTGGTTGGTTACTATTAAAAATAATATAAAATTATTTTTGAAATTGTACAAAATTGGCCAGTTTGGTATTTAAGATAAATATTTAAAATATTTTCAGTTATCGGTCGGTCATCTTTTTTTTAAAAATAACTTATTTTACGAATGGTCGGTCATTTGGTCAAACATGATCAAAATTATATAATCAGAATTCACAATCTACTTAATATAATTAATATCCTAAATAAAAATATATCACTTTGTTTTTTAGTATAAATAATTGATGCACCAAAACAACCTTTTTATCTTTAAATAGTGCAAGTGATATGGATGATCGTTTTGGAGATATAGACTTGTTTAGATATTTAGCCTCAATATTTAATAATGAGCTCAAGGCCCCGAAGCATCTAGTTACTTAAACTCAAAATTGATGCCATGACATAAAATAAATAAAGTGATTAGAAGCTCTATATTTCATAGGGTCTACTAAATTTCTGGTTCACCAGGAGATCCACTCAATACAATCACTTAAACTCAAGAATGATGCATGACCTAAATTAAATAAAGTATTTGAAAGCTCTATATGTCCTATATTCGACTAGAATTGGTTTACCAAGAGATCCACCAAGTTTTTTTAATGAACTACTGATCAAGTTATGAGAATAAGTCATGCATGCGGTCATACAAAAATATAAATGTTTAGAAGTGAAAGAAAATAATACGGAATAACAGTTTATATAATTAAAGTTGTAATAAATATGTACATGTATTAGAAACTTACAAACAATAGAAGCAAACCATATATGTATAGACAAGTATAGATGATCATCAGTTACATATCTATGAACAATTAAAACAATATCTTAACTAATTATAACTTAAAAACTTAATGTTATTTTAGAGTGCCCTTAGACACAAGAAGAGGAGTTGAATTGTGTCTTGCCTAATTTTTACAATTTCAAAGAACCTGATATTTTGAACTAAAATAAATAGACACACACAAAAAGTAAAGTGCGAAAATTAAACAGCACGTCGATCTTTACGCAGAAAACCTTCATGCTCAAGGGAGTAAAACTATGACCTACTCTAGTAGAATTTGTCTCCAAAATTTCAGCAACTTCAAACAACGATTTTAGGTTACAACTCTATAACCAAAGAAACTAACTCTACTACCATTCCCCCACAATCAACTCCATTGTAGCTGCCCCTTCCCAAACTAATTCTAGTCTATGAAACTAATACAAAATATTAAAGTTTTTGTGCTAATCTATAATTACACTTCTCAAAATCAAATAGGTTACAATCTAGAACAATTGACTCAATATTAAACAACTAAAGAACTTCAGCAGCTTCGTCTTCAGGACCTGGTTCTTTAGTTGAGCAGCTTAAATCCTTGAAAGCACCTTCTTGCTGATTGCTATCCTCAATTGTAATATGCTTGAGTTGTGCGAATAAAGTTAGTTCTGAATGACAATAAAAGGTCTCCTTATATAGGTGTGAGGTTGTCCAATGCTCCAAAACCTAGAATAATTCGGTTAAGGAGAACCTCTCCAAATTTGATTTTGTTTCCTTATTTGTTTCCAACTCTTCAAACTTTTTTTCCATCCAAGTTTTTTCTTATTTATAGATCATCTTTTTGAACACGGATTTCTCCAGCTACGATCTTTCCTTGTTGCACACAAACATGCTTTTCCATAGAATCTAACTTGTATATGATATATTATTCGCGTCTAATCATGTCACGAACTCAAAGTCCTAACCAATGGGGGTCGTGAGGAAGCCTAACACCAAGCCAACACACAATAGAAATATACGAAAGAATTGTAATTAACGACTAATAGCAAGTAATAAGAAAAGTAAAAGCAACTCGGAACTGTACATGATAAGTCTAAAATCTACACTAACATTCAATCCTCCCAAGACGTGGAGTCACGATACATAGCCTACTAGAGTTTACTAAATACATTATTTTGAAAGAAATACAATACTTTCTGAAATGTAGAAAATAGTACAATTGTTACGACCCAAAATCTAACCGTCGTGATGGCGACTATCGTGGAACTAGATAAGCCACAACTCAACACAGGAAAATCTTTGAACATAAAGACGGAAGCAATTTAATAATTTAGGAAAGTCTTTTTGAAAATAAAAATATCCAAAATACGATACAATCCATCCCAAAACCGGGGTATCACAGAGTACATGAGCGTCTAAATAAGAATACAGTCCACCACAGTGTCTAGTAAAATAAACTGAAAATACAACTATTGATAAAGAAGGAGAGTCAAGGCTTGTGAACGCCGTGCAACTACCTTGGTAGTCTTTGAACTCTGAAGCCGCAATCAGCAACTGCCGCCATGACCAAAAATGTTTGGATCAGCACACGAGGTGCAGGGAGTAACGTGAGTACATCCAACTCAGTAAGTAACAAGTCCAAACTTTGGACTGAAAGGTAGTGACGAACTCAACCGGTACAGATAAAATAGAAATAACTGAATAGAAATGTAGGCATGCTTTTAAATTAAATAGGCAACTCAAAACAGTAAAGTGAAGCAAATCTGAATAGTGTAAAAAATATAACTCTACTATCTCTACATGCCAATGCACATGCTGTCAGCCTCATGTTCTCGCACTCTCGAATGCTCAACCACTCGATACTGTATATGACCCATACGGCCCAGGGAAGATCCATCCCGGAACATATACATCACTGACTATAAGTCATCCAGTACCGAGGAAGGCCAATCCAGCCCTGTGGAGAAGATCCATCTCCAGGTATCAAGCACTTCGGACAAGATCCATGTGCAAGGAATATCCATCCCTCAATAATATCAATCGCGCTCACTGGGGGTGTGTACAGTCTCCAGAGGGGCTCCTACAGCCCAAGCGCTATTATCAAATCAGTATAACCACTGCGGCATGCAGCCCGATCCCATAATTATCACTCATAATTAGGCTCTCAGCCTCACTCAGTTATCAATCACTCCAGTCTCACTCACGGGCTCACAATATCATGAAAACTAGCCCGAAACAATGATATGATGTATCAATACATAACAACTGAGACAGAGATATGATATAAAATGCATGAACATGACTGGGTACATAATATCAATGCAATCAGTGAGATGACAGCAAAACACGACCACTGGGGGGTCCCAACAGTACTAGCATAAAGCCTAAACATGATATCTAGCATGATTGACAGCTCAATTACTTTATCACAAGATGAAAACACGGATATCAACAAAATAGAGTCACTATACAATGTCACAGAATAAACCAGGACACAATTCTCCCAGTGCACGCTCGCACGCCCGTCACTTGGCATGTGCGTCACCTCAATACCAATTGTATAATACATAGTTCGGGGTTTCGAACCCTCAGAACCAAGTTTGAAAGCGTTACTTACCTCAAACCGAGTAAATCCTACTTCGAAATGCCTTTTCCCCTCAAATCAGTCTCCAAACACTCCGAATCTAGCCACAAGCAGTACGATATAATTAATATAGTATAAAAGAATCAATTCTATAAGAAAAACATGAAATTATAATCCAAAATCTAAAATCGGCTCAAACTCGGTCCCTGGGCCCACGTCTCGAAATCCAATAAAAGTCACAAAACCGAAATCCCATTCACTCACGATTCCAACCATACCAAATTTATCAAAATCCGACATCGTTTGTCCCTCCAAAATCCCAAAATTCACTCTCCAATTCCCAAGCCCTAATCTCTCAAATCTCACCTCAAAAACTCACCAACTAGGTGTAAATTTAGTGGGTAAACACCATTATTGAAAATAAATAGGCACAAGGAACTTAACTCAGCAAACACTTCAAAATCCTCCAAAATTTGAGTTCCAAAATATGAAAATGGTGAAAAATCTCGAAGTCTTCTATTTATAGGTTCTGCCGAGCAAAATCGCACCTATGGATCTTCTGTCGCATCTGCAACGCTGCACCTACGGAAATTCCATCGCAGGTGCGGATCCAACCTAAGCTCCCAGATTTCCGCATCTGCGGTCACACATTCACACCTGCGGGCCCTGCCCGCTTATGCGATCCTTCCCACTCAGGCCTTTTTCCGCATCTGCGCCTCCCCTTCCGCATCTGCAGTTTCGCAGATGCGCTCCTAACCTCGCACATGCGCTTCCAATCCAACCCAGTCTTACCCGCATCTACGTCCTCCTCTTCGCTTCTGCGGGGCCGCACCTGCGGGCTCTTACTGTAGGTGTGAAAAACCAGAATACCAGAAGAAACCAGCAATGCCTAAGTCTAAATTTCCTTCCGATGGGCATCCAAAACACCCCCTAGGACCTCAATCAAACATACCAACAAGTCATATAACCCCATGCAAACTTAGCCGAACCTTCGAATCACTCAAAACAATATCAAAACACCACTTACACCCGGATTCAAGCCTAAAGAACTTCTAAACTTTCAAATTCCACAAACGACGCCAAAGCCTACCAAACCACGCCCGATTGACCTCAAATTTTGCACACAAGTCATGTTCAACATTACGGACCTATTCCAACTTCCGGAATCAGAATCCGTCCCCGATATCAAAAAGTCAACCCCCCAGTCAAACTTTTCAAAAATTCGACTTTTGCCATTTCAAGACTAAATTAGCTACAGACTTCAAATTCACAGTCCGGACACGCTCCCAAGTCCAAAATCATCCAACGGAGCTAACAAAACTGAGGGAACTCCATTTCGGAGTCGTCTTCTTCCGACTACGGTCAAAATTCTGAGACTTAAGCTTCCGTTTTAGGGACTAAGTGTTTCGAAACACTCCGAAACCAAAGCAAGACCTCCCGGAAAGTCACATAAGCAGAAACAGATACGGGTAATACAGTAAATAGGGGGATCGGAGCTAATATGCTCAAAATGACCGGCCGGGTCGTTACAACAATAGAGCTAGGAAAATGACTCTGAGGTCTGCGAATGAAATAACAGCTCTACCTCGAATCACTTGACTGATATCCGCTAAGCACCTCTCGGGACTTCGCTGGTACCAACGCCCATATCTACACAAGAAGTGCATAAGTATAGTATGAGTACAACCGATCCAATGTACTCAGTAAGCTTGGAGCCTAACCCCGACAAGATAGTGACGACACTAAAATAAAATACCTATAATTAACCTGCACCATTATATATCAAGAAATAATGAAATAACAGGTAAAGTGTCAAGCATAATAACGGGATAACAACAAGTGAAAGGTATAACAAGTCCACAAGTAAATGGCATAAAACGGGAAAGTAAGTAAAGTGTCACTAAGTAAGCCTCAACTCATAGTTTTTCAACAACTCTGAATAACCTTTCCAAATTAGATAATGACGCCACAAAGCCAAGTCCACATTAAGAATATCAAAGTAAAGAGCAATGAAATCAACAAATGGCATGACATCACCCTTCGTGCTTTTACTGTCATACACTGCATAATATAATAGCAAGCACTGAAACACCATTCGTGCATATCCTCACTTTCACTCAGTTACGGATATACCCTTCGTGCAATGATAAATATATGAATAAGGCACGGAAATACGCTTCGTACACAATTATTCTTCCTCACAAGCACTTGAATACACTTCGTGCATTTCACTCTTCTTCACTAGCACGGCAACACCCTTCGTGCATTTTACTCTTCCTCACCAAGCATCACATACAACACAATACCAAGAAAATTGGGAAAAACATTCAACATCAATGATAGTAATTGAACACAACTCGTTATATGAGAATATTCCAACAATTTAGCACCAACAACCAATCAACAATTCAATGATCTCAACACCCAATATCTCAACATAGAAAATAACATATATACGATAAATTAAAGAATTATACAATGTATCTAAATTATGGAAGACATAATATATAAAGTAACATGGCACAAGTAAGGCTAATTCCACCTGCATGTTTATCCCATGGCTAACGCATATACACTCGTCACCTTGCATATATGCCGCCCCCAACACATAGTCCACATAGCAAATAAACTTGATTATACCCTATTTCATTCAAATGAAGGTTAACCAAGATACTTACCTCTTTCTGGAACACAATCAAATAATCTAATACGGCTTTTCCTTTGTAACAAACCTCCAAACAACCCGAATCTAATGAATTATTGTTCAAACAAGTCAAAACAAGCTTTAGAAACTACCCCCATACCATAAATGTCCAATCTTTAACATAATTGAAAAAGTCAACCTAGGCCCATATGGCCGAATTCCAAAATTAAGATTAAATCTCGATTACCCATCCACCCCCGAACTCGAATATGTAATTTTTTTCTAAATCCGACCTCAATTCGAGGTTTAAATGTCAATCTTCCCTAAATTCTATCTAAAACCCCCAATTTCTAGTCTATGAAATCTTGGATTTGATGATGAAATTCATGAAAAGAAATAAAAGTTGAATGAAAACAAGTTAAAGTTACTAACCTATGGAGTAGGGAGGAAACTGCACTACAATAATTGCCTCTATAGAGTATAGGTCTAAAACATAATGTTAAATAAGCTAAGTCTTGAAATCCTCAACTTTTACCATGCTGCAGATATTGCAACTGCGAATTCTTGTTTGCAATTGCGATGTTCACAAAAGCGAACAGTGTCTGAACCCCCAGATGTCCCAAATGCAACAACACCTTTGCATTTGCGAAGCACCCATCCATCGCAAAAATGGCCAAATCTTTGCATTTGCGAAGCTACCCAGCCCAGCCTAGTGTCGCAAATGTGACGTATAGATTGCAAATGCGATTTCCTCCAACTTGCAAAAGAGACCACTACTTTGCAATTGCGAAGCATACTTACCCCTTCCCAGCATCACAAATGCGAGCCTAACTTCGTAAAAACGGAGCTCGCATTTGCGCACAGGTCATCACAAATGCGAAACCTGCAAGCTATAAACACCATCTATTACTTGTTAAGCCAAAATCAGTCCGCAACCTATCCAGAACTTACCCGAGACCCTTAGGTTCCAATCCGAACATCCACACAAGTGTAATAACATCATACAAACTCGCTCGCATGCTCAGATCATCAAAATAACATGAAAATTCAATAATTGGTCGTTAAAACTCAAGATATTAAAGTTCAAACTCAATTTTCCAACTTTTCACGTAAAACGCCGAAACGTGCTCGGGTCACTCGAGATGCTAACCAAACACGAGTACAAGTCCAAAATTATCATACAAACCTAGCGAAATCATCAAAACTCCAATATGAGATCGTTTACTAAAAACGTTGACCTTGGTCAACTCTAGTCATTTTAAAGTACAAAATCATATTTTCTTCAACAATTAATATTTAAATTTTCCGAAAATTAACACGCACCATGTACGTAACTCATAAATCATCAAATTGAACTATGAAAGATCCCGAAACATAAAAAGGGGAACTAATACTCAAAACTACCTATCGGATCGTTACAGATCAACATTGTGCATAAGCGTGCTATGAACCTAGTTCTTTTGATATCTGTATATCAACTCTACACGCTAATTCGGTAGCATAGTAACCTGTCCATCAGATCTAATTATTTCAACATAGTTGATCCTGATTTGTTAATCATCAGAACACATTAGTGCCCAACTCAATAAAGTTTTCCTTTTTGATGATGATAAAATCATGTGCAAATTCCCAACCGTAAGAGTAACTTTTCTCCAGTCTCCGGCTTAGGAACAAGTTTCACTGTCATCACTCCTCTTCAAATTTGTCCATGTTTGCAAAAGTGTAAGAGACTCGCCTTCCATTCATCGCAACTCTATTGATGGCTATGTATAAAATATATTAAATTCTGCAAATAGGCAAACCTCGAGATAATTATAGTTTTATTAATCGTGCATAAAGACCAGGTTCGTTGATCAATAACTATGCACATTCTTAAATTCTCCGTTTTGACATCATTAAAAAGTATTAGTACAATCAAAAGTGAAGTGATAATATCAAACTCATGGCCACTCTGGCTACACTAACATGCACATAATCTTAAGAGCTTAAACGTTTAATCCAAAAAACAAATCCGGATTTAAAGAGTCAAACCGAGCCGAAAACATGAAAATTATTGATTAAAAGAGTGTCTACCACAATAAGCCAAAGATCCCAAACCAAAAGACCATTGAACGAACTCATTAAACTGCTAACAAGAATAAAAAGGTAACAAAAAATATCCAGTATCTGGTCATAGAAAGAGCACGATTAGGGACTGACTAGGACTAGACTGGGACATCTAATAAGACTGAAGACCAGGTTCTTTGTGGAAGGGGATTCTCCACGAGTAAGCCCTAGAAGCCTGTCAAAGCAAGCAGCAACATCAACCTGCTCTTGCTTCATCTCTTCCTTGAGCCTCCTACTCTCCTCTTTCATGGAAGCACTTTCATCCTTTAGCTTCTCCTTCTCCTTATTGATAGTGGCCAGTTCCTCCAACAAGTTAGTAACCATGTTTTTGCTTTTTGTGCTCTATAGTCTCGTAATGACATCACATTCCCTTAAGGTATCCTCATAAAATATGTCCTTCTTAGTCCTTTTCTTAGGTCCTCTTAGAGAGACCTTAAAATGCTCTAACACCCTAGTCAACAATAACCCATACGGCAGAGCATGTGTGACTCTTTCTTGATCAGCTACCCTTGTCATGTGCTTGATCATTACAGAGGAAGAATTGATCATCATGTTTTGATCCAACAACTCCTTGACTGCCAGGTCCAAGTATGTGGGATCATGCATCCTTTCTAATTGAGGCAACAAATATTTGTTCACAAACTCAAATAGAACCTTATAGACTAATTTCATCTCTATATTTTCAACCTTCCTTGAGGTCTGATTCTCCCTCTCCTAGGTATACTTGGATGTCAAGTATGATATTTTGAAGTTATAAAGGAAGTCTAAAACTTATGGACGAACTAAGGGATATAACTGGTATTTTTGGAATTGTTGCACCAAAATATTCAGCAATTGCATAATTTCAATTTTAGCATCTGAAACTCATCTAGAACCTCCCGGACACAAATATGCATTACAATTATAAAACACACTAGAAACATACTCGCATACTCAAAATAGTGAAAAGAGGTTATTTTGTCCTGATGTTGACCGTGGTCAAACTCCAAATTCTTAACTTAACTAGTCTCTCAACCAATAACCTAAACCATACCCGAGCCCCTCGGTACCCCATCCAATCATACCAACAACTACAAATATATTATTGTCACGACCCGAAATCCCAACCTTGGGGTCATGATGGCGCCTAACATCTCCTCACTAAGCAAGCCGACATGAAATAGAAAACTAACTAATTTTAACAATTTATAACACGATATTAACAATGAAAATGATATAAGTCTAAAGTATAGTAAAATAATACTGAACAATGAAGTCTAAACATAACCCAAAAACTGGTGTCACGAGTACATGAACACCTAGAGTGCTACAAATATGGTTTGAATAAAATACACTATTTTGAAACTTAGAAAAACAGTAAAGATAGGAGGGAAGGGGAATTCAAGGCTGCGGACACAATGCAATTATACCTTAAGTCTCCGTCAGTGACTAAATCCTTGCAAAAGCTATTAAACGCCACAAGGACCAACTCCGGTATCTATACAAAAAGTGTAGAGAGTAGTATGAGTACAATAGACCCCTTGTATTATGTATGTGCCGATCCTAACCTCGACGAAGTAGTGACGAGGCTAAAGCGGTACACTTAAGGGCACACGGGTTGAGTTGAGTACAACATTCCACCCTCAAATAGACGGACAGTCTGAGTGCACCATTCAGATATTGGAGGATATGCTACGCGCTTGTGTTATGGATTTCAGGGGTTCTTGGGATCAATTCCTACCGCTTGTAGAGTTTGCCTACAACAACAGCTACTAATAAAGTATTCAGATGGCTCCTTATGATACCTTATATGGGAGGCAGTGTGAATCTTCAACTGAGTGGTTTGAGCTGGGGGAGGCTAGTTTTTTGGGCACAGATTTGGTTCAGGATGCCTTAGAAAAATCAAGTTGATTCAGGATCGGTTTTGCATGATACAGTCTAAACAGAAGAGCTACGCTGATCGGAAGGTCGTGATGTTGCCTATATGGTGGGAGAGAAGGTATTGCTCAGAGTTTCACCCATAAAGGGTGTTATGAGGTTCGGGAAGAAGGGCAAGTTGAACCATCAGTATAATATCCCTTTTGAGGTGCTTGAGAGGATCAAAGAGGTGGCCTACAAACATTTATTGCCACCTATTCTATCGAGTGTTCACCTAGTGTTTCATGTTTCCATGCTTCGGAAGTATTACGGTGATCCGTCTCATGTTTTAGATAGAACGATTTAGTTAGATGGATATTTGGCTTATGATGTGGAGCCGGTGGCTATTTTGAATTGGTACTTTTGAAAGTTGAGATCAAAGAATATAGCTTTAGTGAAAGTACAGTGGAGAGGTTAACTAATTGAAGAGGGTACTTGGAAGACTACATGTATGATTCTAGACCCGTTTGAGGACGAACATTTGCTTAAGAGGGGGAGAATGTTATGAATCGGCCAGTCGTTCTAAGTATTATAGCCCCATTTCCCCATTTATTCTTTATTTAATGTTTGTTTGTTGTTATGTGACTTTTCGGGGTGGTTGGTTTAGTTCCGGGGATGTTTCAGAATGAATTGGGACACTTAGTCCTAAGGATGGAAGTGTAAGTTGAAGAGTTGACCGAATGTTGACTTATCTGTAAACAACTCTGGAATGGAGTTTTGAAAAATCTGATAGCTTCTTATGGCTATTTTGGACTTAGGAATGTGTCTGGATATTGATTTGGAGGTCCGTAAGTCATTTTTCCTCGAATTGGCGAAAGTTGGAAAGTTGAAGGTTTGGAAAGTTAAAAGGTTTGACCGAGGGTTGACTTTGTTGATACCAGACTCGGATTTTGGTTCTGGAAGTTGGAATAGGTCCGTTGTATCATTTATGACTTGTGTACAAAATTTGAGGTCAATCGGAGTGAGTTTGATGGGTTTCAACATCGATTGTAGAAGTTGGAAATCCATTAGTTTCAATAGGCTTGAATTAGGGTGTGATTTGTGTTTTTGATGTTATTTGATGTGATTTGAGGCCTCAACTAAGTTTGTATGATGTGTTGGTTGTTTCACCCTATTTTGTACTAGTCAAGATAGGATTTAACTTGTGGTTTCTCTGTTGTTGATAAAAGAGAGTCATCACCTAATATTTAAAGGTATACTAAGGTACCTATTCAATTACTAAGTTATATTCATTAGGGGTCTGCGAACCGGTGAGATTATGGATAAGAGTTTTTATCCTTCTAAGGGGAAGATGTTAGGCACCCCTTAAAATCAACCTGAGGTAGCTCCATAGGAATTAGACTAATTTTAAGGAATCAATTATTTATACTATGCTTAATTATTACTAAGGCATGACTTACTACGTGTTAAAGGGAGTATATGTAAGACTTAGAAGGGGTGTAGGATTATAAAAGAGTTATTGAAGGTTAGGAGAGTTTGAAAGTGGTCTATATTTTAAAGCTTATGATTATTAAGTCATGAAGGTAAGCACCTTGAAAGATAGATGCTAGAGTAATTTTAAGAGATGTTTGTAGGAAAGTGATTTTAAATGTACCTTGGTTTTAAAAATTGTGAAAAAGAAAATCTTTGAAAATTCATTTGAGATGACAATACCTTATTTCCTTTATGAGAAAATCGATGTTACTAAAATCCGACAATTCTTTTCTAATTTTCTTTTGAAAATGGACTGTTGTTTTTTGAGCTTCATAATCTTTAAGAAAGGTGAGTATACAAGATAAGCATATTATGATTAACAGGAGGTGAAGATTTATTACTACCTATTTCCTTTTAGGTCCTATATTAGTTAAGGCTTGCCTATGCTTCATGTAATACTAAATCATGAAGGTAAAGTATATAATCTAACATATGAGTGTTAAATACGTGAGAACAAAATATGATAAAACAACGAAGGCAACAAGCGAACAATAATAAAGGCAGTAAACTAAGCTATAGAAATAATGAATAATAACGAAAGAAGTAGGGGATAGGACTGGACTCTGATGATTGGGTCTCAATAAGGTAGGCCCAACAATTTGAGAGGTGCGGCTATGGCAAGACTGAACCCTTCAAAGATGCAACAAAGCTGATTTTGGGCCTGAACTCTTTAGGAACTCAGCAAGCCCAAATGTACACATGCCCAATAGAACAAAGAAGTTTATTAGAAATATACTCCACATTCTCAGCATATTCAAATATACATGACAGAAATATAGAGAAACAATTGAAACAAAGAATAATCAATACTGTGGGAAATTATACTAATGTGGTAGTTCTACTTAGCAAATAATTCACATTGAAAACCTTTCGTTGTCATTAAATATTAAAGTCCCAAAGAACTAAATGCATCAATGAATTAAAGGCTAAGGAGGAAGCTCCACTCAAGGTCGGTGCTCCATTTGGATCCCCCGACAGTTCAAAGTTCCCAAGGGACTCAAGGCCTAGGGCAATGCTTGTGTTGGGGATGGCAGCCTAACCTAGAGTTGAACTCCACTCCCAAATACCCTTAAACACTAACAACATATTTTCCTTACGGGTTTAAATACCAATGGGGCCCTTCCAATGTAAATTAAATGCTATAGCATTGCCTACCACAAAATATATACGTTTCCTCCTAACATAAGAACATATAGTCTATACTGAATTACGAAACAAACATATACTACATGAATTCTAAAGATATGATTCTGAAATACATACATGTGAGCATCATAATCATATTACAAAGGTCTAAATTTAGGGCAGAATAACATTCCAAGAAAGGCAAAGCTATACGACAGCAACTCAGCATATGCAGAGGTTTCTTATGTATGGCAAACCTAGTAGGAACTGACCGACTTTGCTTTCAGCACATACATAGGTTGGTACTACTATATTAACACTTTTAAAGAGAATCAGCAATGAAAATTCAAGCAACACAGTCATGACTAATTATTTACAGAGGTTGTCAAAGATATCCTGGACATGATCAAGCCTTTCAATAGGTATGAAATTTACAGACTATATCATGAAATCCCTAAGGATTTCTACAAATCATGCTCCTAATAAATCATCAAGTTCAGATAACATCAACAAGGATCCTTATGAAACTTTAGGGATTAGACTTGGTTTTAATGTTATCAAGAGAGCAAGAATAAGGGCAGGTCTGGACAGGATATATATTCAGGAACTAAACAAGAGCATGCAGTATTCAGTCGGGTACTTAATCACTTCAAATACAATAATGATTCTTATGTAAACATGGGGAAATTTTACACATTTGTGTAGGATTAGCTTAAGCAAAAGGGTTACAGATAAGGGAAATACACTACATCAGGATAAGTTTAACTCAAAACATAATTCTAAGTTAGTATATGGAAACCAAATATAATCATGCTTCCTTTTTTACAAGTTATCACTTAGTTAAGGCAGAGTGATTAGGTCCTTTTAAAAGATAAAATACATGTCAACTTTTCAAAGATGAATGATAACCATAAAGATAAGAGATAAGAGATATTATACCAAATGAACATGCTGCTGAGGGTTTTGACTAATCAAGAAAATAGTTAGGTTCAGTGTAACAAATATTAGTCTTTATAACAAAGAGAAATAAATAAGATCATTATCACATTATGAGGAAAGATAAGTTAACCTTGACAGGTTGTACAATAGGATTACTGGGAGAAGAAAGGAAAGGTTTAGTTCAAACAAGATTAGGCTAATAGAACCAGCAAGCAACTAAAACAAAGTGAAAGACCATTATAGCAGCTCAGAAACAGTCTAATAGACATAAGCAGGGAAGATGGCATATAAACACTTAAAGTTCCTGCTCAAGGTTTAAAGGGATAGATGATATAAACTTAACCCCTTCAAATTCATTCAATCATAGTAATCAGAATATAAGTTCAACTTCATAAGCTCACAAACTACATAAATGCTACATGCAAGGATAAAGGTTATTGATTGCCAATAAGAGCTATGATTTTCATGTGAACATGAACATATAATAACTTAAATATGCAGACTGTTGGAAACTCAGGAAATAATATCAACAAGAATCAATTATATAGTTTAATCTATCATCATTTAAAGATTCATAGCAAGAAGACTAATCATAAGTAGCCATTAAACTAACAGAACACAAGTATTAACATATTAACACCATAAAATCAATTGTAATATTCATAACCTAACTTACCATGCTTGTAGTATTCAAATAAAATTTACAAAAGAGAAGAATGAGAGATGTGCTGACCTTTTTGAGAGCAGCAGACCAAATGAGAGCTCTTTTCAGTCGAGTAAGATCCCAGAAGCCTCAAGTTTAGACTAGCGATATTACTTAGCAAAAAGAAAGAAAAAACAGTAAGAAACCTAAGGCTTGGAATCATAAACTTCTCAGTGTTTGTGTATATGTGTTTCTTTTCAGTGTTAGGTGATTGGTTCATAATATTTTTGTGTCTTTGGTGAGAACATTAAAGGCTTTATTTATAGTGCTATTTAAGGCTCTAGGATTTCAAAGAATTTAAAATAATAGTAGAAAGTGACGACAAATTGATGATGATAGCAAGATTAAGTGAAATTGAAAGAGAACAAAGGGAAAATCGTTTGAGGACTTACATGAGAAGAGAGAAGCTAATCGATGAGGTGCGAAGGACCGCTGGTCAGAACCCTAATACCCAGAGGTCATTGCATTGACCTTTAGGTTTTGAATATCAACATTGAGGCCAGCTAATATCGCAGACTTGCCTTTGATTTGAAAAGACAGAGGAGGAGGTCTTGCAAGTTGAAATTTTACCATTTGGTGTGACCTCTTCAAATAGGGATTTTGAAATCGAATAGCGAAAAAGGAAAGGAGTGATAAGCTTCATAGTGCAGAGATAAAATGGAAGGCCATGCATGCCATGGATTTAAAAAGCCATGGTTGATTTGAAGTTTCATCTCTAGGCTAGGGTTTTCATATTTGGGGCTTTGAATTTCAAAGGCGAATTAGTAAGGATTCAGCGAGAATCCTAGGCAATGAAGGGTGAAGGAATGTTTTCTCGGCGATTTGAGACCTTGCACGAATCTGTGCAAGGTTGTTTTGACTGATTAGGGTGATGGGAGTTGAGAGAATAGAGAGGAAAGAGGAATGGAGGCAGCCAGGTCTTTGAGTGGAATGATTAGGGTTTGGGGGAAGTTTGGTTGGTCTCTAGGTTAAAGTTGGGAGAAGGAACCTCGGCCGTTGGATCATTAGATCAACGGCCTTAATAAATCAAGGATTAAAGATTTTTGGGACGGAATTTCGTTGTCCGTTGGATTTTGGTAATCCAACAATTAGGATTAAATGGTCTAAGTGCTTAATAATTAAAGAAAAATGGAGTTAAAATCATGGACCATTGATCGAAAAATGAAAGGCCCAGTTGTCTTTGTGCTTGTTATGTGAGTGAGAGAGGCGAGTGATGTGGCACACTCTCATTGGCTAAGAGAGAGTATCACGGATCACCAAGGTGGAAAATGAGATGGGTGTTTGGACTGGGTCATTTCGGATTGGGCCTTGTATTTGGGCTAGAAATCATTTAAATGGTAGCCACTTTGTAATTAATCAAAGAATTGCAATCGTAGCCTTGTGATCTTTATCTCTTTTGAAATTAATTTAAATAAACTTAATTATTTTAAATAAAATATAGTAAAAATTATAATTGTTTAATACTACTAATTATTGCACTTAAATGATTATTTGTAAAATACTACACTAGGACATTAATTTTGAATAATTGAAATAGTAAACTAATTAACTATTTTAAGAAGTAATTTATTGAATTAATTATAGAACTTACACATAGAAATTATTTTCATAATCCTAAAATAGTAAATATATTTGTAATTACATAATACTAATACTAAATAATTAATTTCAAAAACTAATACTGAATTAATTCTTAGAGTATTTATTGATAGAAAATATTTTCAAAATATTCATTGTAAATTATTAAATATAAAAAAATTAATTTTAAAAGGGAGGGTCAAAATTGGTCGTGAACAGCTGCGCCTTTATGATCGGAGACAATGAAAGAGTTTTCGGGCAAAGAAATTACACCAAAGCCATTTTAATCTCGACTTTTAGGCAGGTATTGCATGAAATGGTGAATTTGTAGGATTGAGTTAAGGAAGAATCTGGAAAGACTTGGGAATATGGGGCCGAATTCTGTCTTTGAGTTGCTTACATTCCTCAGGCATAACGAGAATCAAGCCTTATGTAGTTTTGGAGTAGGGACTTTGGGGAAGCGGCACTCGCAGGAATTGCCCCAGTATCGTATTGCGACGATACGGAGAGACGGAAGATTGGTCACTCACGGTAGCTTAAATTTTGCGGCCTGATTTGAATGATTTGAAATTTTGAGCTCGCTGATCATCTTGAGTTGGGATCTTAGGCCAACTATTGGGCCGGCTTTCCCCATAGCATTGTAGTTCGGTCTACTGCTAAGAAAAAGTTCCACACTGCGGTGTTTGTTCCTGCAAAATAAATGAAATACACACATACCAATATATTATAATGCAAAATATATTAAGATGCGATGTAAATAATGCAGGAATGATGATGCTTGGCAATCGGCAAGCCGTTATTTGGGATTGGGATGATAGGATACTTGATCTTGACTTGATTTGTTAGCCGGGCTGTGTACCGTTCCGCAGCTGTCGAAGAGTTTGAAAATTGTCTCCGCTTGCTGAGAGAGCTTTATTGGTAAAGTATGTCTCCACTTGTTGGTAGAGATTTGCACTCAGAAATGTCTCCGCTTTTTCGAGAGAGCTTGATTTGTTGGGAGAGCTTTGCACTGAAATGTAAAGTATTCTCTGCTCGGGAGTCATTGATTAAAATCATAATCATGCCTAAAGATGCACGAACAAAACATTAAAACGTTCAAAGTAATAGCAAATGTAATAAAATCATGCCCAAGAGATACTCCTGATTGCAAAGCTAGGTTGTGGCCATCGATTGGCAGAACGTTGGTGACGAGGTTTGCGATTGTCTATTCTGGTGTCCGTGATTGACAGAGTGGTGCTGCGAATTGCTTTTGTTGGTGAAGTTTGCAGTTTGCTATATACAAGGCTCTAGTTGGCGAAGCCGACGTTCGATTCGTACAAGGCGCTCTGATTGATTGAGCTGGCAGTTTGCTATATACAGGAATGCGATTGGTGAAGCCGATGTTCGTTTTGTACAAGGTGCTCCGATTGATTAAGATGGCAATTTGCTATATACAAGACTTCGATTGGTGAAGCCGACAGTCCATTTTGTACAAGATGCTCCGATTAGGTGAGCGGACGATTTGCTATGTACAAATTTCCATATCAGCAGTCTGATTCTGAGGCACCTGTAGAGGATTCAAGAGTAAGCTTTTAGTTGTACTAGAAAATATTAAGTAAAAGAGGAGGAGAGATAATCTTAGGCAAGTGGTGAATTCATCATTTTCCCCAGTGTGGTCCTAGTGCTTCCTTATTCCCTGTTGACCATGCACTGAAAGAAAACTTCTTAGTAGGGAGGGGGGGAGTTGGTTTGTGTCGACCACCGTGTTGGTTTGCCCTAGACTTTGACATGATTGCGCCATGAAGTTTGGTAGATGGAACAAATTATTGTATACACATATGTATATATATTTTTAGAAAACATTTTGAAACCTTTAAATAATATCAAACGACGCTAAAAACACGAATTGTACATCGATTCGAGCCTAATGAACTTTAGAACATTTAACTTCTACATCCGATGGCGAAACCTATCAAATCAAGTGAGATTTACCTCAAATTTTGCACACAAGTCACAATTGATATTACGGACCTATTCCAACTTCTGGAATTGGAATCCGACCTCGATATCAAAACGTCCACTCCTTGTCAAATTTTTCGAAAATTATCCAATTTTCCAACATACCCCAATCAATGTTGAAATGACCTACAAACCTCCAAATCAACATCCGTAAATGCTCCTAAGACCAAAATCACCCTACGGAGCTATTGGAACCGTCAAAACCCCATTCCAGAGTCGTCTTCATACAAATCAAACTACGGTAAATTCATACGACTTAAACTTCTATTTTAGGGACTATGTGTCCTATTTTACTCTGAAACCAAAAACCAAACCTCCCGGCAAGTCACGTAACCACGGAATAAAATAGAGGAAGCAATAAATAGGGGTTTGAGGCTAATTCTCTCAAAACGACCGGCCGAGTCGTTACAATTTCTTTTATACATCGTTTTTAACTTCTTCCTATGCATTGTTCTTAGTTTCTACCTCCTTTTATTCCTTGACCTCTCTCTAAATTGTCCGTCTGATTTCTCGCCTATCATGAGTTTGACTTGCGCTCTAAAGTCGTAATTACTTATTTAATAGTTAGTGCTTTAACGATATTCGAATAGAATTCAACATTGTGCGCTAGGTTTCAAGGTCAGATAGGTCTTTGAAGATAGGGGGTATGGAAGCAACTCCCCATCTCCTATAGAATTTGTCTTAGTAGTAATTCTGTCAAGATATCAAGTATTTCACATAGATCGATCAAAGGCCTAAATAAACCTTATTACCCATTTCCCCTAGTCTTTATTATTAACTATTTTGTTTCTTTTACTTGCTTTTTCTATTACTTACTCGCACAAATTGTTTATATCAATATCAAACTACTAAATGCATGACCAATTACTTCCCTTCATTGCTTTTATTTTTCTCTTTGTTTATTCCTTAATATCTCTCTAAATTATCCATCCTCTAAATAAACCCTATTACCCGCTTCCCCTCTAGCCTCTATTGTCAACTGTTCTGTTCTTTTACTTACTTCCTCTATTAAATTTTTTCTTTTTTTTAGTCCTTCTCTCCTAAGGTTTCTCCAAAGATGAAAAAAATTTGCTCCCTTCTTCATGCATACAAATATACATTGTCATCTTCTAACTCTCTGCAAAATTCCCAAATGTCTGCTTCTATATATCTATATTCGTATGAATAGAGAAAAGTAACTCCCCCTCCTCCCAACAAAAGGAAGATCTCGACATATCCCTGCACTCTTTTTATGAGTAGAGAAAAGTGTCACGACCCAAAATTCACTAAAGGTCGTGATGGCGCCTAACACCGCCGTCAGGCAAGCCAGCGATGATTGGTCAACTTAATTACTCATTTTAGTATTTTAAAATCATAATTTTTATTAACTAAATAGTATGAAATAGAATTTATAGGGTACATGATAATATTTACACGAACTACATGCATGAGCATTAACTAGGAAATATAATAAAATACAACATCTATCTGGTATACAAATTAGATAGGAAATTATAAATAATTCTGATGGAGACTCTGCAGGCTGCGGATCGTAATATGGAATGCAGATCACAGTGAAGTACCCACAATAGTCGTGTCAAACGACCGCCACACATATATGTACCTACACAATAAGTGCAGAAAGTGTAGCATGAGTACGTAAATCAACATGTACCCAGTAAGTATCTAGCCTAACCCCAAAGAAGTAGGGACGAGAGATCGACATCGACACTTACTAGTGGTCCAAACAGATACAATAGATGTAAACAGATGTGAGTCAGAGTGATTAAACAAAATAACAAGTATAAATAGGTGGTACAATTCTCCTCTCAACAATAACTCAAGCTCTCAGCTAGTAGTTACCTCCTCATTTGGAGTATATATATATTGGACCTCACCAGATAGGTCGTCACAGTTCAAACCAGGAAAACTCACAGACATACTGGCTCCTTGTCAATTATTACGCACGATTTCATAAGATTCTTTTATAGAAATGCCGAGGCGTACGACCTGATCCCATCATAAAATGTGCATACCGAGGGTCAAACGGCAAGAACCATAGATACATCTATTATATTGCCGAGGCGAATGGCCCGATTCCATTAGAATAAGAAACTTTAACATGTACTTGACCCCACTCACAAATAGACGTGTGAGATATAAATTTTAAGGAAAACCTTTCAAGGAAAACGCATAGCACGGGAGAAATTCGTAAGAGGAGTACAATTATTCCGGGGCTAATCATGAAGCCCGTCAAATCTATACAATAGCAAGTCTATCACTCTACGCAAGTCTAGTCTCAAGTTGTAATGTAAAATAAAAGGAATTTAATAGTCAGGGGACAACTTAAATAGTACAGTTATAGCATGGTGTGAACCTAAGTCTACACGGACAATAACATGAATTTAGCTACATACAGACTCCCGTCACCTCATGCGTACATAGCCCCCGCAACAAGTAGCACACATCAAATACATCACCTACGGGTAGTTTTCCCCTCACAGAGTTAGACATGAGACTTACCTCGCTCCGAAGTTCCATAACCGGCTCCAATACCTCTCAAACACCTCAAATCGATACCCGTCTCTCCAAAACTAGTCAAATAAATATGCAAATCGATAAATATATACTCTATTACCCATAGTTAATAAATTTATAATAATTTCCAACTCCGCTGGAAAAGTCTATAAAGTCAACCCTCGGGCCCACATGCCCTGATTTCGAATATTTTCGAAGATAATCATTACCCATACCACCACGAACTCAAATACATAATTTATACCTAATTCCATGTTCAATTTCGTTGTCAAAATACACATTCGCATAGAACTGTCCTTCTTCTTTACAAACAAGACAGGAGAACCCCAAGGCGGCACACTAGGCCGACTGAAGCCCTTATCGAGAGCAACTCTTGCAACTGTTCCTTTAACTCCTTCAAATCTGCTGGGGACATACGATAGGGTGGAATAGAAATGGGCTATGTGCCCGGTAACAAATCAATACTAAAGTCGATATCTCTATCGGGCAACATGCCCGGAAGATCTGCCAAAAATAAATCTGGATAATCCCTCACTACTGGAACTGACTCGACAGTAAGAGTGTCAGCACTAACATCCCTCACATATTCCAGAAATGCGTCACACCCCTTCTCAACCATCTGCTGAGCCTTTAAAAATGAGATAACCCTGCTACGAACATAATCTAAGGTACCTCTCCACTCTAGCCGTGGTAGACCTGGCATAGTCAATATCACCGTCTTGGAGTGACAATCAAGGATATCGTGATAGGGCAACAACCAGTCCATGCCCAAAATAACATCGAAATCTACCATACTGAGCAACAATAAATCGGCTTTGGTCTCAAAACCACCAAGAACAACCAAACATGACTGATACACACGGTAAACAATAATAGAATCACCCACGAGTGTAGACACATAAACATGAGAACTGAAAGAATCATGGGATATACCCAAATAAGGAGCAAAATAAGATGACACATAGGAATAAGTGGAGCCTGGAACGATGAATATTGATCCATCTCTATGACATACTGGAACAATACTTGTGATGATTGTATCGGATGCACCTGCCTCCTTCCTAGCAGGAAGGGCATAATATTTGTCCTGGCCTACCCTTCTAGGGCAACCTCTACCTGTCTGACCTCTACCTCGAGCTAATTGTGCAGGTGGAGTGGTAGCTGGTGCTGTAACAATAGACTGAGGACCTGGTGGAGCACGCGATGCCTGAGTGGTCGGTGGAGGTGCACCCCCTGGGTCTGGGGCAATCCCTCACCACATGACGAGTGTCCCCATACTCAAAACAAGCTCTAGGATGACGTGGATATTGTGGCTGGCTCGGGCCTGATCATCTGGACTGACCGCTGAAAGCACCCCATGCAGGAGGTGCACTAGACAATGGCGGTGCATAATAAGGAGCCTAGGGCCTAGGAGTGGCCGGGGTACCGCTGGCAGCTGGAAGTGCTGAATGAACAGGGCGACCCACATAGCCCTTACCCTGACGAGCTGTAGCTAGGGCACGAGTACCATTATATGTGCCAGACTCTCGAGACCTCTTGGACTCCCTCTCCTCTCTCTCCCGAGTCAACATACCCTTCAATCTCCTAGCAATCCCCACTACCTGCTTGTATGCGATGTCTCCAACTCTCAGACCATGCTAAATCTGATATTGGGCCTGAGCCCCTCAATAAATCGACGAACATGCTCCCGAACAGTAGTAACCAAGGCTGGTGCATGCCTAGCCAAATCACTGAACCGGACCGCATACTCTGACATGGTCATAGAACCCTGGCGCAACTACTCAAACTCTGCGCGGCATGCATCTCTGAGACTCTGCGGGACATACTCCTTCAAGAGCATATCTGAGAAATGAGTCCAAGTTAGTGAAGTTGCATCAGCCGGACTACCCAACTCGCATGCTTGCCGCCACTGATAGGTCGCTCCTCTCAGCTAGAATGTAGTGAAAGAAACCCCACTAGACACCGCAACACCCATAGTACAGAGGATACAGTGGCACTCCTCAAGAAAACCCTGGGCAGCCTTGTACCTCTCGAGCCTGAGCTGCTCTCCTTCAGAAACTGCTGCCCTAACCTCAGGCTGAACTGGAGCTACCGTCTGCATCGGTATGACCTTAGGAACCTAGTCGACCTAGACCCGTTACGCATGGGTACGAGCGGCGAGAGTTTGTCCTCCTCTCCCGGCCTAAGATGTGGCAGGAGCAAGTGGAATCAACCCTTCTTGATCCAACGTGCGAAACATGCTCAGAAACTGGAAGAGAGTCTCCTGGAGGGCTGGTGCAGTAACTGACATCTCAAGTCCCTGCCTTCCGACTGGAGCTACTGGTGGCTTCTTTATAGCAGCTCGTGTGGGTGCTCTGGCTGCACTACGTGGACGTCTTTGGCCTCTACCCCAGCCCCGGCCTCTCGCGGCTCTAGCAGGGGGCGCGGGTTTCTGGTCATCTGATCCAGTTGTACGTGTCCTCACCATCTATGAGAGAATATAAAGATAGAAATTTAGAATCCGAAGTCAAAAATTTCGCACAATAAGGAATCAAAGAAGTGAAGTTTTTCCTAACAGTTCAATAGCCTCCTGAAGATAAGCACGGACGTTTGCATACCGATCAACAAGATTCTACTAAACTTGCCTGTGACTCATAACACCTATGAACAGAGTTCTCTGATACCAACATGTCACGACCCTAATTTTCCTCTGTAGGATATCGTGACATCACGTAATCTCTAAGACTAGGTGAGCCTAAACTTTTGCGGAATAACTAAATATAAAGCTGAAACTCAACCTCAACATTTGAAATAAATAAGAACTGCAATTCAGATAGTTACAACTCCCAAAACCCAGGTAGAAATAAGTCACAAGCTCCAAAGAGAAAAATACTAAATATCTCTATACATAAGAGTCTAATGAGGAATGAGAAAAACATATAATAAGGATAGCGAGGGACTCCGATGTCAGCTCGACGCTGGCAGATATACCTTGAAGTCTCCACGTACGGACTAGCTCATTGGTACCTGGCCTAGTAAGCAGCACCTGGATCTACACAAAATGATGTATAGAAACGTAGTATGAGTGCACTACAATGGTACACAGTAAGTGCCAAGCCTAACCTCAGTAAAGTAGTGACGAGGTCAGGTCAGGGCCCTACTGGAAATAATAGGAAATAAGGCAGAAGATATAATAATTTAATGAAATGATTGAGATGTGAACAATAAGAAATTACAGAAAGAAAACAATACAGCAAATAGAGGTAAATAATAGGGGGCTCTCCCGAGGTACCGCCTCGTAGTCCCAAAGGTAAATACACAACAGGGGCGCTCCCGAGGCACCGGCTCGTAGTCCCAAAAGAAAATATGCAATAGGGGCGCTCCCAAGGTACCGCCTTGTAGTCTCAAAAGTTAATATGCAACAGGGGCGCTCCCGAGGTACCGTCTCGTAGTCCCAAAAGTGAATAAGCAACACATAACCAATGGGACAATGAAGTTACAATAAGGAATCCTACAGTTAAAGACTAAATACAAAATCAAGGAAGCAGGTAATTCAACTAAGCATGTTGCAAAAATTGCAAGTAAGAGTTAAGATACGTAGACATGTGACATTAGGCTAAACATGACGACTACACGTGCTAGAGTAACTCAATTAAGGAAATAAAAGGAACTATTTAGCAAAAACTTGATTTTCAACATTTGGCTCGAGTATGCACTCGTCACCTCGCGTACACGACCTTTACGTATTTCAATTTACCATAACAGTACCAAATCCTAAGGGGAATTTACCATAACAGTACCAAACCCGAAGGTCTCCACTTCTGCGATCACCAAGCCTTCTTGGCCTTTCCGCTTCTGCGCTTCCCCAATCGCATGTGCAAGTCCACTTTTGCGGAACTCTGAATCACACCAGGGGCCCCCGGGACACCGTCTGAATATACCAACAAGTCTTAAAATATCATACGGACTTAGTCTATCGCCAGTTGAACAAGGTTATAGTGAAGAACAGGCATCCATTGCCACGTATTGATGACCTATTTAATCAGCTTTAGGGTGCCAGAGTATTCTCTAAGATCGACTTGCGTTCATGCTATCATTAGTTGAAGATTCAGGATCTAGATATGCCGAAGACTGCTTTCAAGACTCGGTATAGTCATTACGAGTTCCTTGTGATGTCTTTTGGGCTGACCAACGCCCCAACAACATTCATGCACTTGATGAACAATGTATTTCAGCCCTATCTTGACTCGTTCGTCATTGTATTTATTGGAGATATTCTAGTGTACTCTCGGAGCTGGGAGGATCATGAGCATCACTTGAGGACTGTGCTTCAGACCTTGAGAGAAAAGAAATTGTATGAAATTTTCGAAGTGTGAATTCTGGATAGATTCAGTGGCATTTTGGGTCATAAGGTATCGAGTGAATGGATCAATGTAGATCCAAAGAAGATTAAAGAAGGTAGAGTTGGCCCAGACCATCCTCAGCTATGGAGATCCGGAGTTTTCTTTGCTTGGCGGGGTATTACCGTCGATTTGTAGAGGGTTTCTCGTCTATTGCGGCATCTATAACCAGATTGACCCAGAAGATTTCTCCATTCAGGTGGACCGAGGAGTTTGAGGAGAGCTTTAAAAATCTCAAGACTGCTTTGATGACAACCCCAGTATTGGTATGGCCTACTGGTTCAGGGTCCTATGCGGTGTATTGTGATGCGTCGCACATTTGTCTTAGCGCGGTGTTGATGCATGACGGTAGGGTGATTGCCTACGCATCTAGACAACTGAAGGTGCATGAGAAGAACTATCCTGTCCACGACCTTGAGTTAGCAGCTATTGTTCATGCCTTGAAGATCTGGTGGCACTATTTATATGGTGTCCCTTGTGAGGTCTACACCGATCACCGAAATATACAACATCTGTTTAAACAAAAGGATCTTAACTTGCAGCAACAAAGGTGGTTAGAGTTGCTTAAGGATTATGATATCACCATTCTATATCATCCCGGGAAGGCCAAATAAGGTGGCCGATGCCTTGAGTTGCAAGGCAGAAAGTTTGGGCAGTTTAGCATATATACCAGTAGTAGAGAGGCCTTTAGCTTTAAATGTTCAGGCCTTGGCCAACCAGTTTGTTAGATTGGATGTTTCCGTGCCGAGCAGGGTTTTGGCTTGTGTGGTTTTTCAGTTTTCTCTTTATGATCGTATCATAGAGCGTCGGTATGATGACCCCCATCTGCTTGTCCTTAAGGACACGGTTCAGCACAGTGATGCAAAGGAAGTCACTAATGGAGATGACAGTATATTACAGATGCAAGGTAGGCTATGTGTGTTTAATTTAGATGGTTTGCGTGAGTTGATTCTCAAAGAGGCTCATAGTTCGCGGTACTCCATTCATCCAGGTACCGCGAAGATGTATCAAGACTTGCGAAAACACTATTGGTGGAGGCAGATGAAGAAGGACATAGTGGAGTATGTAGCTCGATGCCTAAATTGTCAGCAGGTGAAGTATGAGCATCAACGGCCAGGTGGATTACTTCAGAAGCTAGAGATTTCGGAGTGGAAATGGGAGCGAATCACTATGGATTTTGTTGTTGGTCTCCCACAGACTCAGAGGAAGTTCGATGTAGTTTGGATGATTATGGATAGATTGACTAAGTCAGCGCATTTCATTCCTTTGGTTACTACTTACTCTTCGGAGCAGCTGGCTCAGGTTTACATTCGCGAGATTGTCAGGCTTCATGGCGTGCCAGTATCTATCATCTATGACCGGGGTACACAGTTTACATCCTGAATATGGAGAGCCGTACAACATGAGTTGGGTACACAGGTGGATTTGAGTACAATATTTCACCCTCAGACGGACAGACAGTTTGAGCGCACTATTCAGATACTAGAGGATATGCATCGTGAGTGTGTGATAGATTTTGGGGGTGCTTGGGATCAGTTCTTGCCACTTGCTGAGTTTTTCTACAACAACCAGTCGAGCATTCAGATGGCCCTGTATGAGGCTTTGTATGGTAGGCGTTGTCGGTCTCTAGTGGGTTGGTTTGAGCCGGGCGAGGCTAGGCTATTGGGTACAGACTTGGCTCAGGATTCTTTGGAAAAGGTTAAATTGATTCAGGATTGACTTTGTACAACCCAATCTAGGCAAAAGAGTTATACGGATTGGAAGGTTCGCGACGTTGCATTCATGGTTGGGGAGCGGGTCTTGCTCCGCGTTTCTCCAATGCAGGGTGTTATGAGGTTTGGGAGGAAGGGTAAGTTGAGACCTATGTATATCGAGCCTTTAGAGATCCTTGAGAGGGTTGGAGAGGTGTCTTACAGACTTGCACTGCCACCTAGTCACTATGCAGTTCATCTAGTGTTCCATGTTTTCATGCTCTGGAAGTATCACAATGATCCGTCTCATGTGTTAGACTTCAGCTCAGTCCAGTTGGACAAGGATCTATCTTATGTCGAGGAGCCGGTGGCCATTTTGGACAGGCAGGTTCGGAGGTTGTGGTAAAACAATATCGCTTCAGTGAAGGTTCAGTGGAGGGGTCATCCGGTCGAGGAGGCGACTTGGGAGACCGAGCATGATATGCGTAGCTGTTATCCTCATCTTTTCACCACTTCAGTTATGTCTCTATACTCGTTCGAGGATGAATATTTGTTTTAAGAGGGGGAGGATGTAACGACTCCGTCGGTCGTTTTGAGAGAATTAGCCTCGAACCCCTATTTATTGCTTCCTCTATTTTATTCCGTGGTTACGTGACTTGCTGGGAGGTTTGGTTTTTGGTTCTGGCGTGAAATAGGACACATAGTCCCTAAAATGGAAGTTTAAGTCGTAGAAGTTTATCGTAGTTTGATTTGTGTGAAGATGACTTCAGAATGGGGTTTTGACGGTTCCAATAGCTCTGTAGAGTGATTTTGGTCTTAGAAGCGTGTCCGGATGATAATTTGGAGGTGGGTAGGTCATTTCGGCATTGATTGGCGGAAGGGTGAAAATTAGATGATTTTTGGAAAGTTTGACCGGGAGTGGACTTTTTGATATCGGGGTCAGATTTTGATTCCGGAAGTTGGAGTATGTCCGTAATGTCAATTGTGACTTATGTGCAAAATTTCAGGTCAATCGAACTTGATTTGATAAGTTTCGGCATCGGATGTAGACGTTAGAAGTTCTAAAGATCATTAGGCTCGAATCGATGTGCAATTCGTATTTTTAGCGTTGTTTGATGTGATTTAAAGGCTCGATTAAGCCCGTATGATATTTTAGGACTTGTTGATATATTCGTATGGGGTCCCGGGGGCCCCGGGTGTGATTCAGAGTTCCGTAGAAGCGGACTCGCACATGCGATTGGGGAAGCACAAAAGCGGAAAGGCCAGGAAGGCCCGGTGATCGCAGAAGCAGAGACCTTTGGCATAAGCAGAAGCACAGGTGCGCTTAGGGTGCCACAGAAGCGAGTTTTCATGGCCTAAGTGATGGCCGCACATGCGATGGAAATTCCGCAGGCGTAGATCCGCAGATGCGGCTAAGGCCTCGCAACAGCGAAAGTGATGGACAGAAGGTTTAAATCGAGGGTGTTCCATTTTCTTCATATTTTGAGATATAGAGCTCGGATTGAGGCGAAATGTGAGATATTTTCATAGGAAACACTTGGTTAAGGATTCTTGACTCATTTTGATTAATTTTCACTAATCTATCATTAATTATTTTTATTTAATTAAGGATTTGGGTTGAACAATTTGGGAAAAAGGTGGAAAAATCCTTAGGCCGAATTTTGAGATTTTGATCAAGATTTTTGTATCGGATTTGAGTAATTTTGGTATGAGTGAACTCGATATCGAATGGGTATTCGTATTTTGTGACTTTTACCCGATTCCGAGACGTGGGTCCGAGTCGACTTTTTGGGGCGATTTTTCAATTCTTTGCTAAAGTCGTTATTTTATTATTTAAATTAGTTTCTTATAGTTATATTTATTGTATGTAATTGTTTTGGCTAGATTCAAGCCGATCAGAGTTAGAAAATTGAGGCAAATGTCTCCTTATTGATTGATTGAGCGAGGTTTAAGGTAAGTGACTTGTCTAACCTTGTGTGGAGGAAATTCTCCTTAGGATTTGGTATTGTTTTGGTAAATTGCAATACGTGAAGGCCGTGTAAGCGAGGTGACGAGTGCGTACTCGGGCTAAATGTTGAAAATTCGATTTTTGCTAAATAGTTCATTTTATTTCTTTAATTGAGTTACTCTAGCACGTGTAGTCGTAATGTTTAGCCTAGTGTCACATGTCTACGTGTCATATCTCTTACTTGCAATTTGTGCAACATGCTTAGTTGAATTACCTGCTTCCTTGATTTTGTATTTAGTCTTTAACTATAGGATTCCTTGCTGTAACTTCATTGTCCCATTGGTTATCTGTTGCATGTTCACTTCTGCGACTACGAGGCGGTATCTCGGGAGCGCCCCTATTGCATATTTACTTTTGGGACTGCGAGGCGGTACCTCGGGAGCACACCTATTGTGTATTTACTTTTGGGACTACGAAGCGGTACCTCGGGAGCGACCTGTTGTTTACCTCTATTTGTTGTGCTGTTATATTTCTGTAATTTCTCCTTGTTCACTTCTCAATCATTTCATTAAACTATTATATCTTCTGCCTTATTTCTTATTATTTCCAGTAAGGCCCTGACCTGACCTTGTCACTACTCTACTAAGGTTAGGCTTGCCACTTACTGGTACCGTTGTGGTGTACTCATATTACACTTGTACATATCTTTTTGTGCAAATCCAGGTGTTGCTTACCAGGCCAGGTACCAGTGAGCTAGCTCGTACGTGGAGACTTCAAGGTACATCTGCCAACATCTGAAGACTTCGAAGTCCCCCTCTATCCTTATTATATGTTTTTCTCATTCCTCATTAGACTCTTATGTATAGAGATATTTAGTATTTTTCTCTTTGGAGCTTTTAACTTAGTTTTACCGAGTTTTGGAAGTTGTAACTATTTGAATCGCAGTTCTTATTTATTTCAGATGTTGAGGTTGAGTTTCGGCTTTATATTCAGTTATTCCGCAAAATTTTAGGCTTACCTAGTCTTAGAGACTAGGTGTCATCACGACATCCTATGGAGGGAAATTGAGGTCGCGGCAGAAATACAATCTTATGGGCGGACACCACAACTTGCATCGTCACTAATATCTTTTTTTTTATTTTTTTATTTTCTGTTTTGGTTTCATTATTTTTTGTTTCATGTCCTTTTGTTTGAACAGAAGAGAAGTTAGGAAAAAAAGGATTTACTATCTAATGAAAGCACATGTCTTTCTTAATTAGATTAAACTTAAATAAGCACATGTCTTTCTTTGGTAGTATAACTATATGTTCAGAATATACTAAAATTTAAACTAAAGAAGATTTACCCAAATATACGTTGTTTATCAGTATTATCTTCCTAATAAAATAGAGGAATGTAATCTAAATATGCTATTATTCTACTAATTGTCTTCGTAAATTTAACATATTTGTTTTGGTTAGCGTAATGCACGAGAGTTCTTAACCGCGCGAAGCACGACAAATTCTCTAGTTATATATATAATGTTTATCATCTATGTACTTTCATATAAATTACACTTCATATTCGTATACGTGTAATAGATTATAATAGAGTGTATGGTTTTATTGATTTATAATAATTTTCACTAACATATAAATGACAAGTATTGTTGCTTTAATTTATTCTCAACTGTTTATTACATCGCTCGAATGCTTGATCGGTGAATAAATAAGAAAATAAATTGTGAAGTTTAAGTGAACATTTTTAACATTTTAAGTGACTACATGCTCCGGTATAATGAGTGACTAGATGCTCCAAGATGTGTACAATCGACATAGTCTTGAATATTTTATTCTCGATCACCTTATTAATAGCTTGCTTGGATACTTCATCAGTGGATTAATTGCAAATTCAATTATATTCGATTAAAACTTACTACACATTTAAAAATAAAGTGTATAGTTTTATAAGATGTATTGCTATATTAATACTTAAGTTTTAGAAACAACAACATATGTATACTTATGTTTCCAAAACTCGTTGGCCGCAGAAGCGACTTTGGGCATGGGGCGAGTGGTCCGCAGAAGTGGCCTCGCTTCTGCGATGAGACGTCCACAGGTGCGATAAGAGGATGGACAGGCCTGGACCGCAGATGCAATCCACTCTCCGCAGAAGCGAGACCGCAGAAGAGGAGTCAGCCAGCCTGGGTTAGGACCGCACCTGCGATGGCGTTTCCGCAGGTGTGGCACCGCATATGCGGCCCAGGTCCGCATAAGCAAAAATGCTGGAGACAGTGAGATCCATTTAATACGGTACTTAGGCCATTTTGGTTCATTTATTTCACTTCTTGGGCGATTTTTGGAGCTTCTTAGAGGGGAATTTCCACCTAGCTATTGAAGGTACGTAATTGTCACGTCCCAAACCTAGGAGCGAGACCAGCACCCGGTGCCTCACCTAACCTGGCGTACCAAATCGCGACTAAGGGACTCTGAACATATAATGTCATACTTTGGNATAGCTTGCTTGGATACTTCATCAGTGGATTAATTGCAAATTCAATTATATTCGATTAAAACTTACTACACATTTAAAAATAAAGTGTATAGTTTTATAAGATGTATTGCTATATTAATACTTAAGTTTTAGAAACAACAACATATGTATACTTATGTTTCCAAAACTCGTTGGCCGCAGAAGCGACTTTGGGCATGGGGCGAGTGGTCCGCAGAAGTGGCCTCGCTTCTGCGATGAGACGTCCACAGGTGCGATAAGAGGATGGACAGGCCTGGACCGCAGATGCAATCCACTCTCCGCAGAAGCGAGACCGCAGAAGAGGAGTCAGCCAGCCTGGGTTAGGACCGCACCTGCGATGGCGTTTCCGCAGGTGTGGCACCGCATATGCGGCCCAGGTCCGCATAAGCAAAAATGCTGGAGACAGTGAGATCCATTTAATACGGTACTTAGGCCATTTTGGTTCATTTATTTCACTTCTTGGGCGATTTTTGGAGCTTCTTAGAGGGGAATTTCCACCTAGCTATTGAAGGTACGTAATTGTCACGTCCCAAACCTAGGAGCGAGACCAGCACCCGGTGCCTCACCTAACCTGGCGTACCAAATCGCGACTAAG
>AWOL01S0181280.1:1148-13315 GCA_000715115.1 Nicotiana otophora
AGATGAATAAATCTATTTATTTCTTGAAGTTGTGATTTAAAAGAGGTGTTGTTCCTTGATAAATTACTTTTCAGTTCACGTTATTGAAAATTTGGAATTGAATTATAAAGGCTGTGAATCATATTACGGCAAAGTGCTAAATTGTGAAATATTATTTGGTTGAGTTGTTCACTCCCGAATATTTTGTTACGATGTTGTACACATTATGACCGAGTCGTGGGCTCCTTATTGTAGAAAAATAATGTATTGTTCATTTCTGTGTAAAATTGTAATATTTGAGCACTTGATGTGCAATTTGTAATATGTTATAATATTTGAGCACTTGATGTGAAACTTGTGATATGTTGTAATATGTGAGCACTTGTGGTGCAAGTTGTTTTATGATGTGATATTTGGGCACTTGAGGTGCGATTTGTGAAATATTGTGATATTGATATGCATGTGGTGATATAAGGTCTGGGTGTTGAAACACATGCGGTGAGATAAGGGTGGCTTGAAACGCGTGGCTAGTAGGGGAACTACTAGAATTCATGCGGTGTGATAAGGATGGCTAAAACGTGGGATGCTATTTCGGAACAAAATGATTTCTTTAAAAAAAATTAAATGTGAAGGCCCCCGCGGTGATATAAGAAAATAAGATATTGTGAATTTATTTATGATTTGGGACTACGAGGCGGTACCTCGGGAGTACTATGTTGATATTTCTTTATTTATGTTCTTGTCTTGGGTGATTTTGTTTCATTTAATATGTAAATTCTTGCCTTTTTCCGTGATGTACTAGTTGACTTTATTATTATGTGTTTTGTGCTCGTAGTTGTATTGTATTGGCTTTGGCCTTTTAGCACGAGACGCTGAAGAAGTATATTTCTGGTTTTTCTTACTAATTTTCGATGATTGAGTTGATTTAAGTAAAATAAATTATTATTATGTTTTAGATTAAATAGTTTTACATCCAAGTCATTAGTTTATCTGATGCTTTAATTTAAGTGCAATGTTATTTTCTTCACCCAAATGATTTCTAAAATAAATTCATTTCTTTGTTGATTGCTTACTTGATTTAAAAATTATAAACTCACTTTAGTGGAAATAAATTGATCATGTGAATCTTATATACATTGATATTATTGGCACGTGAGTTGTCCGTGCAGTTGTGATAGAAATATGGGCATGAGGTGCCGTGGAAATATGGAAGTGGGCTGAGACCCGTATGTTTATGATTTTGAAATGAGGTGTCACAAGGTGACTTTTATTTGAAAGAATTATATTCAAAATATTATTTCAAAGAATTAGATTCGGAAGGCATTTATTCGAAAGAATTATATGTGAAAGATTTATATTTGAAGAACATGTTTAATTGGTTGTACTTATGTTCCTTATTCATCTGAGCAATAATTATGATGTTCTTGTTGCCTTGCTGTTATATCACTGGTTGATTTTGTTTGTATCATTGCTAGTAATTTTCCAGTACTATTATATACTGTTATATTGCACAAGTTATTTGACTAGTGAGTGTCTTGACTGTACCTCGTCACTACTCCACCGAGGTTAGTCTTGATACTTATTGGGTACCAACTGTGATGTACTCATACTATACTTCTGCACATTTTTGTAGCCAGGTATTGGAGATATCGTACTCAGGCAGAGTTAGTGTCTTGATCGCAAGGATTCAAGGTAGAGCTGCTTGGTCGTTGCAGTCCCTTGGAGTCTTTCCATTTTATTGTACTGTCAACTCTTATTCGAACAATATTACACATTCGATCTTTGAGATTCATTGCATGTATTCAGTTAGAGTTCGTGACTCAGTATTATCAGTCTTGGTAGGATGTTATAATTATTTCCGCTGTTGGTTTCGACACGTGTATTAAATTATATGTTTTTTTTTAAAAAAAGGCTTGAATTGTAATTGTAATTGGCTTACCTAGTCTTATAGACTAAGTTCTATCACGACGCTTGTGGTGGGATTTTGGGTCGTAACAAGTTGGTATCAGAGCTCTAGGTTCATAGGTTTTACGAGTCAGGAACGAGTTTAGTAAACTCTTGCGGATCGGTACGAAGACGTCTGTACTTATCTTCGAGAGGCTACTGATCTAGAAGGAAAATCTCCACTTCTTTCATTCCTTATCATGCGACATTTATTCATCTTGAATCATATATCTTATGTTCTTTTGCATCCACTTGTGTATGAAATTGCGCACTCGGTATCAACTATGCGCCAACGGTTCGTGATACTACATAGGGGTTATAAGTGAGCTAGGGTTGCTCAACCATTGTTATAACATGTCGTCCAGGTCGAGGATGCGAAAGTATTGAGAGATCATTCAGTTGTGCACATGGGGGTGCAATAGTTTCTGACATCTGGTTGATAAGTATGATCATGAGAAGGTTTAATTAATTGCCTAATCGTCACAGTCGTGGTACGTTGTGATGACCCAAAAGGTGTGATGCCCCAAAACGTCATCTTATATTTTAGAACTCGATTATGCGCTTTTAAGCCTTAAAAATCTCATTTTTACCCTCCTCAATTTGCGTGTGCAGTCCGAGCGTGTTTTCGAAAAACATTTATGTTGAAAATTGATGAAAATAAGAAGTTTTGCCTTAAAAGTTGATTTTAGTTGACTTCGGGAAACATTTTTGGTAAACGGGCCCGGATCCATATTTTGACGGTCCCGGTGGGTCCGTATCGAATAGTAGGACCTAGCCGTATGCCCGGAATCGAATTCAGAGGTCCTTAGCTCGAGTTTTGAATTTTTGATAAAAATTAAAAGTCTGAAAATTTATTATTTTTAAGAATTGGTTGAGTTTGGTCTTGTTGATACTGGGTCCGTATTTTGGTTCTGGAGCCTGGTATAGGTCCAATATAATATTTATGACTTATCTGTGATATTTGATGAGAAACGGAGTTGATCTGACGTGATTCAGACGTCCGGTTGTGAAGATAGAAATTTTAAAGTGTTCTTGAGAATTTCATTTGATTTGGTGGTAAATTCGTAGTTCTAGGTGTTATTGTGGTGATTTGATCACGCGAGTAAGTTCGTATGATGTTTTTAGACTTGTATGCATGTTTGGTTTGTATCCCCGAGGGCTCGGGTGATTTTTGGATAGGCTACAGGATGTTTTGGACTTAGGAAATCTAGTATTTTGCTGCAACAGGTGTTCTGGTAACTCCTTCTTTGCGTTCGTGAAGGCTCTCTCGCAAACGCGAAGAGTAAGCTGGTCAGGCTGGAATTTTCTTCTTCGCGAACGTGAAGCGATGGGGGCATTACCCTTGACCAATGCGACAAGCTCATCGCGAACGCGTCATGTTAGGCACTGGGGGAGGAGTCCGTCTTTCGTTCATCGTGAACGCGAGCAATATCTCATGAACGCGACGGCCAGGGGGTAGCCTACGCGAACGCGAACACGGTCTCACGAACGTGAAGGCTTGGCAGCCTATTCGCTTCGCGAACGCGACAGTGCTCTCGCAAACGTGATGAACACTGTCGCCCAACACTTAAACAAAATCCAAAAACGGGAATTGGCCATCAATTCATTTTCTCAAAAACCAAATGGGCTTGAGGCGATTTTCAAGAGTTATTTTCTTCCCCAAAGTGTTGGAAAGTGATTCTAAAGCATTTTCTTTCAATTAGCCATTACATTTCATGATTGTTTAACCTAAAATCTAGAGTTTTCATGGTAGAATTAGGGGTTTGGGTAGAAATTAGGGATTTCAGAAATTTGGGGATTTAGACCACAATTTGAGGTCGGATTCCAAAACCAATAATATATCCGGGCTCGGGGGTGAATGGCTAAATGGATTTTGGTCCGAACCTCGGGTTTTGACCAAGCGGGCCAGGGGTCGATTTTTGACCTTTTGGAGGAAAATTTGCGAAATCTAAATTTATGCAATGTAATTGATTCCTTTAGTAATATTTGATATTATTGAGTCATTTTTGAATAGATACGAGTGGTTTGGAGGTAGATCCTAGAGGAAAAGCTGTGATTGAGTATTAAGTGGCCTTTAGAGTGGAGGTAAGTATTGTGTCTAACTTTGAGTTGAGGGAATTAGGAACCTCAAACTATTTGTTATGTGAAATTCATGTGAGCGGCGTATATGTGAGGTGATGAGTACATATGCACTACCAATTTACCTGTTTTCCCTGTTTTTCGCGTTTTCTTATATTGTCCCTTTCCTATGCCTAATTGTTACGTGTTTATACTAGCATTGTTAAATTGATCGCTCATATCATGTTTACGGACTTTCTGGTAATAATTGAGTATTTTTTCAAAGTTGAGATTAATATTGTGGAACCAAATATTGAAGTAAGGTTTGTACTTGTTATTCTATCTCTTTGTTGTTATTTATTCATTGTATTATGGTAAGGGAGAGTGTTAATGCACGAATGGTGCTGCCGTGCCATATTGTGAGTGTAAAAGCACGAAGGGTGATGCCGTGCCATATTGTGAGTGTAAAAGAACGAAGGGTAATGCCGTGCCATAGTGTGAGTGTTAATGCACGAAGGGTGATGCCGTGCCATGATATGAGAGTTAATGCACAAAGGGTGATGCCGTGCCATTTCTATTGTTTTTATGGTGAGATTGAGAGTAAAAACACGAAGGGTGATGCCGTGAATTTTTCCTTTACTGTATTCGCCGTTCTTGTTGATTCACAGTATATTGGTTGTTCCAGCTATCATTCTGCTGTAGTTCTTTATCTCATATTTCCCCCAGCATGTTTCTCCCTCCCGATATTTCTTGTCTATCTCTTCATTATTGTTATTTGTATATACACTGTTAAATTGTACATGTTGATTTGTAGGTGCCTTGCCTTAACCTTGTCACTACTTCGTCGAGGTTAGGCTCGACACTTACCAGTACATGGGGTCGGTTGTACTGATACCGCACTCTGCACTTTCTGTGCAGATTTTGTTACCGGCTCGGGTTGATCGAGATTTTAGCTGTTGGACACGCTACCCGGAGACTCAAGGTAGATCCGTCGGCATTTGCAGACCTTGATGTCCCCGTCTATCCTTCTATTTTACTGTTTCTTTCATTTAAACAGTTTTATTTCTTTCAGACTATTACTTGTAGTAAATTCAAGAATGCTCGTGAATTGTGACTCCAGATCCGAGTGGTAGTAATTAATACAGTTTTTTATATTATTTCACATTTATTATACTTCACCTTAGCTAATTATTATTATTTATTGAATGTAAATAAGGATTTGGTTTAATGATTCTCTAACGTTGGCTTGCCTAGCAAGTGAAATGTTAGGCGCTATCACGGTCTCGATGGTGGGGATTCTGGGTCGCGACAAGTTGGTATCAGAGCACTAGGTTGCCTATGTCTCACGATTTACGAGCAAGCTTAGTAGAGTCTGGAGGATCGGTAAAGAGACGTCTATGCTTATCTTCCAGAGGCTATGAAGTTTAGGAACAAATTTCACTTCTATTCTCCTCTGTCGTGCGATTTTGTTTTCTTAATACTGATTGAACTCTTCTACTCTTATTCTCTTGCAGATGGCGAGAACACGTACCGCTTTCTCAGCTGAGAAGCAACCAGAGCCTCCAGTGACAGATCCTACGAGGGGCAGAGGTCGAGGCCGAGGCCGTGCCAGAGGCTGAGGCAGGGGCAAGGCTCAGCCCAGAGCCCGAGCAGCAGCCCCAGTAGTGGAGCCTCAGATAGAGCTTGACGAGGAGGTTCCAGCCGAGACTATTCCTTCCAGGCCAGCTCAGGTTCCAGAGGGATTCATTGCCACCCCATTACTTCAAGACGCTTTGGTCCGTTTGGTGGGCCTTATGGAGAGTGTGGCCCAGACTGGCGCATTCCCCATGGCACCACCCATCTCTCAGGCTAGAGGAGGATCCCACCCTCCTAGTATTCCCACTCCAGTATCAGACGCCATCAGCTCAGCCAGTCAGAGTAGTTTAGCTGGTTGTTGCGGCACAGACCGGTGATGGGCCAGCCATGTCTACTGAGGCTTTGTGGAGATTGGACAGGTTTACCAAGCTCTTTCCTGTTCACTTCAGTGGTGCTACTTCAGAGCATCCCCGGGAGTATCTTGACAGATGTCATGAGGTTCTATGGAACATGGGTATAGTGAAGACTAATGGGGTCGGCTTTGCTGCATTTTAGATGGATGGTTCTGCCAAAAATTGGTGGAGAGATTATTTGTTGACCAGACCAGCTAGGTCGCCTGTCCTTATTTGGGACCAGTTCTCTCTGCTCTTCCTAGAGAAGTTTTCTGCCTATCACATTGAGAGAGGAGCGTCGCCGTCAGTTTGCGCTTCTCCAGCAGGCTAGTATGACTGTACTCAGTATGAGACGCGTTTTGTGGATTTGGCCCGTCATGCTATTCTTCTGCTTCCCATCGAGAGAGATAGAGGGTAAGGAGGTTTACTGACGGACTTGCTCAGCCTATTAGATTGCAGATGGCTAAGGAGACTGGGAGTGAGATTTCTTTCCAGGCGGCTGCTAATGTCGCCAGACGAGTCGAGATGGTTCTTACTCAGGGAGGTCAGGGGTCTGACAAGAGACCTTGTTATTCCAGTGAGTTCAGCGGTCCCTCATCTAGAGGCAGGGGTACTTTTGGTAGAGGCCATCCTCCCAGGCCATTTCATTCAGCACTCCAGGCATCCCATGGTGCCTCAGGTGGCCGTGGCCCTCAGATTCATTATTCCGACCAGCTAGCCTACAGTGCAACACCATGTCCTATTAGTGCACCTCCACTCTAGAGTTATCAGGGTGGTTACTCAGGTCGACAATGTCAGATTCAGGGTTAGCAGTCATAGCAACTGAGGTTATGTTATACTTGTGGTTATCCGAGGCACATTGCTAGATTTTTCCCTTAGGCAACGGGCATCTCACAGCATCAGAGTTCTCGTGCCATGGTTCCGACACCAGTTGCTGCACCACCTACTCAACCAGCCAGAGGTAGGGGTCAGGCAACGAGAGGTAGAGGCCAGACTGTTAGATGTGGAGGTCAGGCTGTTAAAGGTGGAGACCAACCGACTAGAGGTCATTCCAGGGACGTAGTTCAGGGTGGTGGGGCACAACCCCGATGTTATGCTTTCCCAGCCAGGCTTGAGGCTGAGTCATCTGACGCTGTCATCACATGTACTGTTTCAGTTTGCAGTATAGATGCTTCAGTTCTCTTTGATCCGGGATCTACTTACTCCTATGTGTCATCCTATTTTACTTCATATTTGGTTGTGCCCCGTGAATCTTTGAGTGCTCTTGTGTATGTGTCCATGCCAGTGGGGGATGCTATTATTGTAGATCATGTTTATCGTTCGTGTGTGGTCACCATCGGGAGTCTTGAGACTCGTGTAGATCTTTTACTTCTTGATATGGTTGATTTTGATATCATACTGGGTATGGATTGGCTGTCACCCTATCATACTATATTAGATTTTAATGCAAAGATGATGACCTTAGCCTTGCAGGGGTTACCTCGATTAGCGTGGAAAGGGACTCTTGGACATTCTACCAGCAGGGTTATCTCTTATATAAAGGATCGGCATATGGTCAAGAAGGGGTGCCTAGTTTATTTGGTTTATGTCCGCGATTCTAGTGCGGAGGTTCCTTCCATGGATTCAGTGCCGGTGGTTCGTGAGTTTCCAGAGGTGTTTCTGGTAGGCCTGCCGGGGATGCCACTCGACAGGGATATTGATTGTTTTGTATTGATTTGGCCTCGGGCACTCAACCCATTTCCATTCTTCCATAACGCATGGCCCTGCCAAAGTTGAAAGAATTGAAGGAACAGTTGCAAGATTTGCTTGATAAGGGCTTCATTAGACCTAGTGTCTTGCCTTGGGGTGCACCTGTGTTGTTCATGAGGAAGAAAGATGGATCGATGAGGATGTGTGTAGATTATCGACAGTTGAACAAAGTCACTTCAAGAACAAGTATCCATTACCGAGGATTGATGATTTATTTGATCTGCTTCAGAGTGCCAAGGTGTTTTCGAAAATTGATTTGAGATCTGGCTACCATCAAGTGAGGATTAGGGCATCCGATGTTCCTAAGACAACGTTTCAAACTCGCTATGGGCATTATGAGTTTCTAGTGATGTCATTTGGGCTGACCAATACCCCAGCAACATTCATGGATTTGATGAACCGGGTGTTCAAGCCCTACTTGGACTCCTTTGTGATTGTGTTTATTGATGATATCTTGATCTACTCCCACAACCGAGAGGAGCATGAGTTGCACCTTCGGATCATTGTTCAGACTCTGAGAGACAGCCAGTTATATGCTAAATTCTCAAAATGTGAGTTTTGGTTGAGTTCAGTTGCTTTCTTGGGTCACGTTGTATCAGTAGAGGGTATTCAGGTAGATCCTAAGAAGATTGAGGCTGTTCAGAACTGGCCTAGACCCACATCATCTACAGAGATCCGTAGTTTCTTGGGATTGGTAGGTTATTACTGTCAGTTTGTTGAAGGGGTTTTCATCTATAGCAGCCCCGTTGACCAGGTTGACCCAGAAAGGTGCCCCGTTCAGGTGGTCAGACGAGTGTGAAGCGAGCTTTCAGAAGCTCAAGGCAATTGTGACTACAATGCCGATATTAGTGTTACCCACAGGTTCAAGATCGTATATGGTATATTGTGATGCATCTCGTATTGTTCTAGGTGTGGTATTGATGCAGGGTGGCAAGGTCATTTGGGTTGACCAATGCCTCATCAGCATTCATGGATTTGATGAACCGGGTATTCAAGCCCTACTTGGACTCCTTTGTGATTGTGTTTATTGATGATATCTTGATCTACTACTACAGCTAAGAGGAGCATGAGCAGCACCTTTTGTTCATTCTTCAGAATCTGAGAGATAGCCAATTAAATGCTAAATTCTCAAAATGCAAGTTTTGGTTGGGTTCAGTTGCTTTCTAGGGTCACGTTGTATCAGTAGAGGGTATTCAGGTGGATCCTAAGAAGATTGAGGCAGTTCAGAGCTGGCCTTGACCCACATTAGCTACAGAGATCCGTAGTTTCTTAGGATTGCTAGGTTATTACCGTCGGTTTGTGGAGGGGGTTTTCATCCATAGCAGCCCCGTTGACCAGGTTGACCCAGAAAGGTGCCCCGTTCAGGTGGTCAGACGAGTGTGAAGCGAGCTTTTAGAAGCTCAAGACAACTTTGACTACAACATCGGTATTGGTGTTACCCATAGGTTCAGGATCGTATACGGTATATTGTGACGCATCTCGTATTGTTCTGGGTGCGGTATTGATGCAGGGTGGCAAGGTTATTGTATATGCTTTGCGGCAGCTGAAGGTTCACGAGAAGAATTACCCTGTTCATGATCTAGAGTTGGCAGCCATTGTTCACGCGCTGAAGATTTGTAGGCACTATCTTTATGACATGCCATGTGAGGTATTCACGAATCATCGGAGCTTGCAGTATTTGTTCAAGCAGAAGGAGCTCAATTTAAGGCAGAGGAGGTGGTTAGAGCGATTAAAAGATTATGATATCACCATATTGTATCATCCCGGGAAGGCCAATGTGGTGGCCGATGCTTTGAGTAGACAGTCAGCTAGTGTGGGTAGCCTTGCTTATATTCTAGTTGGTGAGAGACCGCTTGCATTGGATGTTCAGGCCCTGGCTAACAAGTTTGTGAGGTTGAATGTTTCTGAGACCAACTATGTTCTAGCTTGTACAGGTGCTCGGTCTTCTTTGTTTGAGCGCATCAGAGATCGGCAGGATAATGATCCTCATTTACTTGTCTTTAGAGACACAGTCCGGCACGGTGGTGCCAAGCAGGTTACTATTGGAGATGATAGAGTTTTGAGGATGAAGGGTCGTATTTGTGTGCCTAATGTGGATGGACTTCGTGAGTTGATTCTTGAGGAGGCTCACAGTTCCCGGTACTCTATTCATCCGGGCACCGCCAAGATGTATCAGGACTTGCGGCAATATTATTGGTGGAGGCAAATAAAAAAAGACATAATTGCATATGTAGCTCGGTGTCTAAATTGCCAGTAGGTAAAGTGCGAGCATTAGAGACCTGGTGGTTTACTTCAGAAGATAGAAATTCCTGAGTGGAAGTGGGAGCGTATCACTATGGATTTTGTTGATGGACTCCTATGGACTCAGAGGAAGTTCGATGCAGTTTGGGTCATTGTGGACATACTGACTAATTCAGCGCATTTCATTCCTATGGCAGTTACCTATTCCTCGGAGAGGTTGGCAGAGATTTACATCCGCGAGATCGTCCGTCTTCACGGTGTGCCCGTGTCTATCATTTATGATTGAGGTACGTAGTTCACCTCACACTTCTGGAGGGCAGTACAATGTGAGTTGGGCACGGGGTCTGAGTTGAGCACAGCGTTTCATCCTCAGACGGATGGGCAGTCTGAGCGTACTATTCAGATCTTGGAGGATATGCTCCGCGCTTGTGTTATAGACTTCGGAGGATCTTGGGATCAGTTCTTGCCCCTTACAGAGTTCGCCTACAGTAACAGCTACCAATCGAGCATTCAGATAGCTCCCTATAAGGCATTATATGGTAGGCGGTGCCGGTCGCCAGTTGGGTGGTTCGAGCCAGGGGAGGCTCGGTTGTTGGGCGCATACTTAGTACAGGATGCCTTGTATAAGGTCTAGATTATTCAAGATCGATTCAGTCCAGGCAGAAGAGTTATGCCAACCGCAGCGTTTGCGATATTGCATTCATGGTCAGGGAGAGAGTGTTGCTTTGGGTATCACCCATGAAGGGTGTAATAAGGTTCGGGAAGAAGGGCAAGTTGAGCCATAGGTATATTGGACCTTTTGAGATTCTGGAGAAAGTGGGAGAGGTGACTTACAGGCTTGCATTGCCACCGGGGTTATCTTCAGTTCATCCGGTGTTCCATGTGTCCATGCTTCAGAAGTATCACGACGATATGTCCCATGTGTTAGATTTTATCTCTGTCCAGTTGGACAAGGATTGACTTACGAGGAGGAGCCGGTGACTATTCTAGCCCGGTAAGTTCGCCAGTTGAGATCAAAGAGTTACCCTTCAGTTCAAGTACAGTGGAGAGGTCAGCCCGTTGAGGCAGCTACTTGGGAGTCCGAGTCCGATATGCGGAGTAGATATCCCCACCTTTTCAACAGCTCAGGTACTTTTCTATGTCCGTTCGAGGACGAACGATTGTTTTAGAGGTAGAGAATATGATGACCCAAAAGGTCATCTTATGTTTTAGAACTCGATTCTATGCTTTTAAGCCTTAAAAATCTCATTTTTACCCTCCTCTATTTGCGTGCGCATTCCGGGCATGTTTTCGGAAAACTTTAATGTTGAAAATTGTTAAAAATAAGATATTTTGCCTTAAAAGTTGATTTTAGTTAACTTTGGTCAACATTTTTGGTAAACAGGCCCCTATCCGTATTTTGACGGTCCCGATGGGTCAGTATCAAATTATGGGTGCCCATAATCGAATTCGGAGGTTCCTAGCTCGAGTTATGAATTCTTGATGAAAATTAAAAGTCTGAAAATTAATTGTTTTTAAGAATTGGTTGATGTTTGGCCTTGTTGATACCGGGTCCTTATTTTGGTTCCGAAACCCGGTATAGGTCCAATATAATATTTATGACTTATCTGTGAAATTTGGTGAGAAACAGAGTTGACCTGCCGTGATTTGGACATCCGGATGTGAAAATAGAAATTATAAAGTGTTCTTGAGAATTTCATTTGATTTGGTGCTAAATTCGTAGTTCTAAGTGTTATTTTGGCGTTTGGATCACGCGAGCAAGTTCATATGATGTTTTTAGACTTGTATGCATGTTTGGTTTGGAGCCCCGAGGGTTCGGGTGCGTTTCGGATAGGCTACGAGATGTATTGGACTTAAAACATCTGGTATTTTGCTGCAGCAGGTGTTCTGGTATGTCCTTCGCGTTCGCAAAGGCTTTCTTGCGAATGTGAAGGGTAAGTTGGTCAGGCTGGAATTTTCTTCTTCGCGAACGTAAAGGCTTGGTCGCGAATGCGAAATGATGGGGGCGTTACCCTTTGCGAACGTGACAAGCTCATCGCGAATGCGTAGTGTTAGGCACTAGGGGGGAGGAGTCAGTCTTTCCTTCATCGCGAACGTGAGCAATGTCTCGCGAACGTGAAGGCCATGGGATAGCCTACGCGAACGCGAACACGGTCTCGTGAACGCGAAAGTGTTGGTAAGCGATTCTAAACCATTTTCTTTCAATTACCCATTACATTTCATGATTTT
>AWOL01S0181282.1:0-23237 GCA_000715115.1 Nicotiana otophora
GAGCTTACATCAATTGACTTAAGACGACTCGTACGTACGAAAACATGGGTTGTAACAAAAACAACCTACACAGCACTCCAGTATGCAGCATTATACATAAGAGAAATTGTTCGATTGCATGGTTCTCCTGTGTCCATTATTTCTAACAGGGGTGATCAATTTACTGCCAAGTTTTGGAAGAGTTTTCAGGAAGGTCTCGGTACCCGAATTAATCTAAGTACGGCATTTCATTCTCAAACAGATGGGCAGGCCGAGAGGACAATTCATAATTTAGAAGATATGTTACGAGCATGTGCTCTCGATTTTAAAGGAAACTGGGATGATCATCTGCCTTTGATTGAGTTCATATATAATAACAGTTATCAAACAAGTATTCTGATGGCCCCATTCGAAGCCCTATATGGGAGGAGGTGTCGTTCGCCTATACGATGGTTTGAGATAGGTGAAATAAAGCTTATTGGACCAAACATAGTACAAGATGCCTTGAAAAGATGAAACTAATTCAAGAACGACTTAAAATAGCTTAAAGCGGACAAAAGTCATACGCAGATATAAGATGCCGCGATCTTGAGTTCAAAGTGGGTGACTATATATTTTTAAAGGTGTCTCCAATGAAGGGCATCATGAGGTTTGGTAGAAAAGGGAAGGTTAGCCCGAGATATATAGGGCCTTATCTAATTCTTGCAAGGATTGGGCTTGTGGCGTATCGTCTAGCTTTACCTCCAGAGTTATCTTCAGTGCATCTAATTTTTCATGTGTCCATGCTGAAAAAGTACTTTCACGACCCGAGTCATGTAATTGATAGGCAGGACATAGAGTTTGATGATACTCTGTCATATGAGGAGGTCCATGTAGCTATAATAGACAGGCAAGTTCGTAGACTTCGAACCAAATATGTTGCTTCGATAAAAGTAATATGGAGCAACCATTCAAATGAGGAAGCTACGTGGGAGCTATAGGAAGACATGAAGGAAAAGTATCCCTATTTGTTCGAGATTTCAGATACATAATTCATTTAATAATTTAAAATAATTAGATTGGTAAGTTATGGGATATTTGTGCTTATAGTGATGTAAAGCGGCTTTAGCGAGTATATTGCTATGCCTTAATATTGTATTTTATTGGATTGAGTAGTTGGAGGCGCGAAACATTATTGTTGGGTTGCTTGGACAGGTTAAAATTTTTGGATAACTCAGTTAGAGGAAACTCTGCCCAAAATTTTAAAAATTTTAAGAGTTAGACAAATTTTGGAGTCCTAAGATCTTTCTTTTAAACTAAAAATAAATGCAACACAATATTCGAGGACGAATGGGAGAATGTAAAGCCCCAAATTTTTCTAGTTTAAAATTTTGATAATACGGTTTTTATAATATAATTAAGGTGCTCGAAGGGTATAAGGACATACACAGTCTAAATAAAATATTTAAAAATATTTAAATATGCCCATGGGATTAAAATTGAAAACAAATAAGATAACTGGGTCGAAGCCCAGTAAGACTACATAGGAACGTATTTGATTAGAAAGGTTCCAACGAGAGAAAAAAGGGGCAAAAAACATAGAAAAATCCCTTTTTGCTGATATATTTAGCAACGAAAGAGGAACAAATTGGAGTAACAAGCTACTACGGTAAACTCCACTTCCTTGCCTATCTTTAATATATTTAGTTCATCTTTCTTTTCTTACCATTATTTTATCTATTGTTAGTATATGCCTACTTGATTTAGCAAATCTCAAAAGATCAAATAGTTTGATTAGTATTTGAAGGGAGTACTCTCAATTTACTCCATATTAGCAAGGTTCGGAATAATTTAAAGTTTTGTTCTTTATTCAGGACATTGTGTTGGTTTGGAATAAGTTAACTAGGGCGCTGGATAGGAATGTAAGTTAGTAAATATTTTCACCTATGAGGTACTCTGAATGCAATTAGTCTGATAGTTGGTTCTTAGTCCAGTTAACCAGGAAAGGATTCTTAAGTATAATATTTGGAAGAAATAATCTAAGTTAGTATTAATGTATTAGGCAGATAATCACGGCTAATGGGATATTTCCCTTGGACAAGAGAATTGTAAATAAGGTTATATTCTTTGAGCATGCACTGATGTAAATTGAACTTGATTATTACATGTAGATTGAAAATTTATGAATCGGGAGTGTTTGGAGGATACGTGAAGTCGAAGCTGAGCTAGCTTTTAGGTAAGTTGAGGCTGACTCTCCTAGTAGGAAATTTCATTAAAACCCTTGTGCTCCATGTGTTCAATTAATCCAAGCCATGTCTTCTTGCGATCCAAATACTACGTTCACTTAATTCTTATTCAGTACGACGATACATGTGACAGAGACACATGCTCATTTGTATTACCAGTTGTTAAGTGTGTTTGTTGTGATATTTACATTTAGTTAAGTATTCAATTTCAACATTAATTCATGCATCAATGTGATCATTCAGTTGGGAGAAGTGGCCAACCTCCCTAGTGTAAGTGCCATGATGCCAGGGTTAGTTACCCCACGTTCACAGGTGCCAACTGTTTATTGGGAAGATAGGCCGACACTCCCCTATACGTGTTCCTAAATGCTCATGTACGCAGGGCCACTACGTGTACTGATTTTCAGAAAAATGTTCAGTTTTAGCTTACAGTTCAGCTTATAGTTTCAGTTTCCAGCTCATTACTTATTTATAAAATTTTATATGATTTATATGATTTTACGTATGTCCATTTTCTTTCATATTTTTCTCTGAAGGTCTCGCTCCGCCTTTTTAGGAGGTAGCCTATGAGACTTACTAGGTATCCTTTGGTGATACTTAGCCCGTTTGGGCCTGCTACGTCGTGTGAAGGTATTGAGGATGCAGGTAACGAGGCACATGGCTAGAGGAGATATTTCGAATTTAGGTTATAGACTCCGTTGATTCATCCCAGTGGCAGCAGACTATTATTTATTTTTAGTTGTTTATTTTATTTTCTGGGAATGCCCTACAGGCTATGTATTTCAGTTTTGTCAAATTCTAGAGGCTCATGACTTGTTAGTGAGTTAGTATTAAGATATTTTGGAATTTATCCTTTATTGATTATTTTATCAATCCATTTAGCATTAGGTTGTTTCCATTTAGCATTAAGAGTTTAGTGCCAATCACGCCACACCTCAGTTGGGAGCGTGACAAGTATGAAGTGAAAAATTACACTTCAGATGCATTTAAGGTCAAAAAGTTTGAAGTGCAACCAATGTTTTCATACACTTAAAGCCAAATAGGTCTGAAGTGCAAATTGTCCGGAAACAGAAATTTGTTCTTCGAATTTTAACAATCCAATATACGAATTAATACCTAATTCTATTCCAAATGAGCTCAAATTTGAAACATAACCTCCAAATATCATTAAGAACAAAACTCAATCATCAAATTTTCAAAATCACAATAAATCTAACGAACCGATTTTGTAATTAAGAAAAAGAAACCCCAAATAATAGTAAAAAATAAAGCGCTACAACAGCGCATCACTGTAAAATATCATAAACTATCTTAAAATATGTTTACAAACACCATATAAAATCATTGTCACCCGAAAAAAAATAAATATGAAAAGTGGCTTGAAATTATTTAAAATGTGAATACAACATAAAAAAAATTATAAAAAGTTGATATATGTTACCTTGTCCAATAACTGATTGCTTTGGATAGTGCAAAATTTGCTAATTTTGAGTGCACATTAAAGAACCAAATCATGTCCCTTTACGTTGTTATTTTATTAAGACCAGACGAAGGCAATACGGTGACATCATAATACTATCTATTTATATCTATTTCGTATCTATCTATACTATATTAGAAACACGAAACCTCTATCGAAATGTCATTCGCTTTTTTTATCTTTTAAAAATAAATTTTACTTTGAACAAAATTATAATTTAAATAAAATTTTTAATATTTAAAACTTTAAAATCGATTAATTTTCTTTACTATTTTCTTCATTATGACTAAATATGGAGTTAAAGTTATAATCGTATTGCAATTAATTACATCAACATATAAAAGCTAACTTCTTCCACCAATAATTCTTAAGGACATCGCCTATTAATCGATTTTTACAATAATGATGAAGACTCTTTAATTTCAAGCTTGGTCCTCTTTTCTGCGTGCTATTAGTTTCTTTTTTTCTTGCCGCTAATTGAATAAAATACGAGTGAAATATAAACTATGATATAAACTTCTAAAATATCTATATCAATCATATAAAATTATTTCAATTGCATTAAGTCACTCAAATCACTTCCGGTTCCTTGGGCCTAAACATAAGAAAATAACTTTTTATCTTTTCGGTGGGAGTACTATACCATCACCGACACAAGAAAGTCAACTAGATTATGTACCTAGCGGCAAGTATCATATACCCTACTTGCTCAGGTCGTCTCATCGTAGTGTCGTACGAATCAACCCAGTCATACTAATAATAGCACAAAATAGTACCCTCTCGAAGAAGAGCACTCCGCCGTAGTCTATATCACAAAATGGCTATCTACGCCTACATCGGCACGTGTAGTTTCATGACGACGAACACGATATATCCGAAGCCAATCTCGGTGAACACAAGTAACTCCCAAAATATTTAATAGTCCAAAAATAGATTCATATCGTAGTATCCTCAGAGGATCTATTTTATTAAATCATAGCTCATGGCCAAAATAAACAATTCGAACAAAATCAAATACAAATCTTTTTCATGTTAGAGCCCTTAGTAATTTATTACCCATCTTTTAAAGATACACCAATTGGTATTTATTAATCAAGTTTAAAAAGAAATAATGTGATGACCCAAAAGGTTATTTTTAAATTTAATAATTAATTATGTGTTTTAAGACCTCAAAAAATACTATTCGTCATTTCTCGACTTGCGTACGCAGTCCGTATAATTTTCCGGAAAGCTTTTATGTGAAAAATTGATTAAAATGTGAAATAAAGCCTTAAAACTCAATTAAGTTTACTTTGGTCAACATTTTTAGTAAACGGATCTGTATTGGTGTTTTGACAGTTTCGGTAGGTCTGTATCGTGATTTGGGACTTGGGTGTATGCCCGGAATCGAATTTCGATATCCCTAGCTCGACATATGGAATTTTGATGAAACATTAAAAGTTTGAAAGTTTAATAATTTTTCAGAATTGACTAATGCTTGGTCTTGTTAATACCGGGTCCGTATTTTGATTTAGGAGCCCCGGTACAGGCCCACTATAATATTTATGACTTGTCTGTCGAATTTGGTAAAAAGCGGAGTTGAATTGACGTGATTCAGACGTTCGGTTGTGAAAGTAGAAGTTTTAAAATTTTCTTAAAAATTTCCTTTGATTTGGTGTCCGATTCGTAGTTCTAGGTGTTATTTTGGCGATTTGATCACGCGAGCAAGTTCGTATGATATTTTAGGACTTGGGTGCATGTTTGGTTTGTAGCCCCGAGAGCTCGGGTGAGTTTCAGATAGGCTACGGGATGATTTTTAACTTAGAAAATCTGGTTTTCTGCAACTTCAGGCTTCCGGTTTCCTTCTTCGCATTCGCAGAGGCTCTCACGCGAACGCGAAGTATGAGCTGGGTTGGGGGATAGTTTGTGCTATGCGAACGCGAGGCCAGGTTCGCGAACGCGGAGCACTGGGGGTCTGCTCTTCGCGAACGCGACCGGCAACACACGAACGCGTAGAGTTATTGGAAGGGGGNAGCTCAAATTTGAAACATAACCTCCAAATATCATTAAGAACAAAACTCAATCATCAAATTTTCAAAATCACAATAAATCTAACGAACCGATTTTGTAATTAAGAAAAAGAAACCCCAAATAATAGTAAAAAATAAAGCGCTACAACAGCGCATCACTGTAAAATATCATAAACTATCTTAAAATATGTTTACAAACACCATATAAAATCATTGTCACCCGAAAAAAAACAAATATGAAAAGTGGCTTGAAATTATTTAAAATGTGAATACAACATAAAAAAATTATAAAAAGTTGATATATGTTACCTTGTCCAATAACTGATTGCTTTGGATAGTGCAAAATTTGCTAATTTTGAGTGCACATTAAAGAACCAAATCATGTCCCTTTACGTTGTTATTTTATTAAGACCAGACGAAGGCAATACGGTGACATCATAATACTATCTATTTATATCTATTTCGTATCTATCTATACTATATTAGAAACACGAAACCTCTATCGAAATGTCATTCGCTTTTTTTATCTTTTAAAAATAAATTTTACTTTGAACAAAATTATAATTTAAATAAAATTTTTAATATTTAAAACTTTAAAATCGATTAATTTTCTTTACTATTTTCTTCATTATGACTAAATATGGAGTTAAAGTTATAATCGTATTGCAATTAATTACATCAACATATAAAAGCTAACTTCTTCCACCAATAATTCTTAAGGACATCGCCTATTAATCGATTTTTACAATAATGATGAAGACTCTTTAATTTCAAGCTTGGTCCTCTTTTCTGCGTGCTATTAGTTTCTTTTTTTCTTGCCGCTAATTGAATAAAATACGAGTGAAATATAAACTATGATATAAACTTCTAAAATATCTATATCAATCATATAAAATTATTTCAATTGCATTAAGTCACTCAAATCACTTCCGGTTCCTTGGGCCTAAACATAAGAAAATAACTTTTTATCTTTTCGGTGGGAGTACTATACCATCACCGACACAAGAAAGTCAACTAGATTATGTACCTAGCGGCAAGTATCATATACCCTACTTGCTCAGGTCGTCTCATCGTAGTGTCGTACGAATCAACCCAGTCATACTAATAATAGCACAAAATAGTACCCTCTCGAAGAAGAGCACTCCGCCGTAGTCTATATCACAAAATGGCTATCTACGCCTACATCGGCACGTGTAGTTTCATGACGACGAACACGATATATCCGAAGCCAATCTCGGTGAACACAAGTAACTCCCAAAATATTTAATAGTCCAAAAATAGATTCATATCGTAGTATCCTCAGAGGATCTATTTTATTAAATCATAGCTCATGGCCAAAATAAACAATTCGAACAAAATCAAATACAAATCTTTTTCATGTTAGAGCCCTTAGTAATTTATTACCCATCTTTTAAAGATACACCAATTGGTATTTATTAATCAAGTTTAAAAAGAAATAATGTGATGACCCAAAAGGTTATTTTTAAATTTAATAATTAATTATGTGTTTTAAGACCTCAAAAAATACTATTCGTCATTTCTCGACTTGCGTACGCAGTCCGTATAATTTTCCGGAAAGCTTTTATGTGAAAAATTGATTAAAATGTGAAATAAAGCCTTAAAACTCAATTAAGTTTACTTTGGTCAACATTTTTAGTAAACGGATCTGTATTGGTGTTTTGACAGTTTCGGTAGGTCTGTATCGTGATTTGGGACTTGGGTGTATGCCCGGAATCGAATTTCGATATCCCTAGCTCGACATATGGAATTTTGATGAAACATTAAAAGTTTGAAAGTTTAATAATTTTTCAGAATTGACTAATGCTTGGTCTTGTTAATACCGGGTCCGTATTTTGATTTAGGAGCCCCGGTACAGGCCCACTATAATATTTATGACTTGTCTGTCGAATTTGGTAAAAAGCGGAGTTGAATTGACGTGATTCAGACGTTCGGTTGTGAAAGTAGAAGTTTTAAAATTTTCTTAAAAATTTCCTTTGATTTGGTGTCCGATTCGTAGTTCTAGGTGTTATTTTGGCGATTTGATCACGCGAGCAAGTTCGTATGATATTTTAGGACTTGGGTGCATGTTTGGTTTGTAGCCCCGAGAGCTCGGGTGAGTTTCAGATAGGCTACGGGATGATTTTTAACTTAGAAAATCTGGTTTTCTGCAACTTCAGGCTTCCGGTTTCCTTCTTCGCATTCGCAGAGGCTCTCACGCGAACGCGAAGTATGAGCTGGGTTGGGGGATAGTTTGTGCTATGCGAACGCGAGGCCAGGTTCGCGAACGCGGAGCACTGGGGGTCTGCTCTTCGCGAACGCGACCGGCAACACACGAACGCGTAGAGTTATTGGAAGGGGGGTTGGGGATCAGTGGGTTGTTCTACACGAACGCGAGACAAGTCACGCGAACGTGATGGCCTGGGGGATAGATCATCGCGAATGCGTGCAATCCTTCGTGAACACGGAAGCCACTCATGCGCAGCTCTTCGCGAACGCGACAGTGTTCACACGAACGCGACCGTGTTCACGTGAACACGATGAATAATGTCGCCCATTTAATTAAAATAGAACCTAAAACTGGATTTTTTCCATTTTATCACAAATCATCAATTAGAACTCGGTTTAGGGGGGATTTCAAAGAAGTGTTTCATAATTTCGAACTTGGTAAGTGATTTTTTAACATATAGAGATTATATTTCATAAATCTAAGTGTATATTCATCATTTATTTCGGATTTAGATGGGAGAAATTGGAATTTTTGTAAAACTTTTTAAAAACAAATATTTAAAATTTGAAGGTCCATTCGACATCGGAATTTGATAATTTTTATATAGTTGAACTCGTCTCGGAATGAATGTTCAAAATTCGTAAATTTTTTCGAGATTTGAGACGTGGGTCCCACTGTCGAATTTTAAAATAAATTTCGGATTTTAATACGGAAAATTAGTAAATTCATATGGAATTAATTTCTACGATTTGTATTGAATATATTGAATTGTTTATGACTAGATTTGAGGATTTTGGACACTAATTCGCAAGGCAAGGGTGTATTAGAAACTTAAATTTGGTTGCAAAGCGAGGTAAGTGTCGTGGTTAACCTTGACTTGAGGGAGTAAGAATTATTGATCTATTTGCTACATGATTTAATGTGCGGGAATAACGTATATGTGAGGTGACGAGTACTTATGTGTTGTGATTGAGTCAAAACATGCGAGTGGAATTTGTTTATTGTGAATAACTGCCTATTTAATAAAGATATTCCCGCTTAAGTTTGTTATTGATTATTTGATTATTATTTGTGAAATTATTATCCATTTAATTATTGTTGAATATTTTGGAAGGTGGAGTCGGTATTTTGGTATTGAATTTATTGTTCAGTGTATATCCCTGCATTTAAATACTCTTCCGAATTCTTATTATTATTTTCATGGTAAGGAAGAGTGTAAAAGCACAAAGGGTGTTGTCGTACCAATTGTGAGTGTAAAAGCACGAAGGGTGTTGCCGTACCATTTGTGAGTGTAAAAGCACGAAGGGTGATACCGTGCCATTTGTGAGTGTAAATGTACGAAGGGTGATACCGTGTCAAATGAGAGTAAAAGCACGAAGGGTGGTGCCGTGCCATTTTTATATTATCAATGGCTCATTTTATAGTTGATACATTAATTGGCTGCTAAGTGACACTTCTCCTGCTGAAATTATTATATCCTTCCCCTTCGCATGTTCCCGCCCAATTTATAAATTGTTATTTATTGTATTATTGTTACTTCATATTTGGTTATATTTGTACAGGTTGTTTATGTACGTATCTTGTCATAGCCTCGTCAATACTTCGTCAAAGTTAGACTCGATACTAACCAGTACATGGGATCGGTTGTACTGATACTGCACTCTGCACTTCTTGTGCAAATTTCGGAGTTAGTCCCACAATGGCGTACCATAGATTTGCCCGAATACAACTACCAGTGGAGACTTGAGGTATAATTGCACAGCGTTCGTAGTTCTGAAGTCCCCTTCTATATTGTCTCAGTTGTGTATTATATTTCAAACAGCTTGAATTTTATTCAGATCTTTATTTGTATTATGTTAAAAGCTCGTGCACTTGTGACTCCAGTTCTGGGATGGTATTTAGACATGCTATTATTATGGATTATTCACTACATTTCAGACTTTACTTCTGAATTTGTTTCTTTGTTATTAATTAATTTAAAATTATTTTAAAATGGCTAATATTATTCTAACGTTGGCTTGCCTAGCAAGTGAAATGTTAGGCGTCATCACGGTCCCGAAGGTGAGAATTTCGGGTCGTGACAGTTGGTATCAGAGCACTAGGTTACATAGGTCTCAGGAGTCATGAGCAAACTTAGTAGAATCTGAAGGATCGGTACAGAGACGTCTGTACTTATCTTTCAGATGCTATGAAGTTTAGGAACAATATAACTTCTTTCTTTTCCCGTCGTGCAATCTTATTCTATCATCGATGATTGAACAATTCTATTCTTATTCTCTCTTAGTTGGTGAGAACACGTAATACATCTACCGATGGATAGGGACCAGAGCCCCTGGTGGCAACTATGGCCAGGGGTAGAGGTTGAGCCCGAGGTCGTGCTAGAGGCAAAGGTAGAGCTCAGTCTAGAACTCGAGCAGCTGCACCTGTTGTAGAACCTCAGGTGGATCTTCAGGAGGAGGTTCCAGTTCAGACTGTACCAGTTGGACCCGTTTAGGTCCCGGAAGGATTCATAGCTACTCCACTGCTTCAGGACGCTCTAGTCCGTTTGGTGAGTCTTATGGAGGGCGTGGCCCAGAATGGTACATTTCCAGTGGCACCAGCCATCTCACAGGCTGGGGGAAGAGCACAAACTCCCACTACCCCTGCTCCAAAGCAGATGGCTCCTCAGGATCAGGCTCCAGCAGCCCCGCTAGTTGGGGTAATTTAGCCAATTGTTGCAGCACAGGTCGGTGATAGGCCTGCCATGTCTTCTGAGGCCTTATTAAGACTGGATAAATTTACTAAGCTCTTTCCAGTTCACTTCAGTGGTACACCTTCCGAGGACCCACAGGATTATCTTGACTGCTGCCATGAGGTGCTGCGGAACATAGGTATAGTTGAGACTAATGGGGTCGACTTTGCTGTATTCCAAATAACGGGTTCCGCCAAGAGGTGATGGAGAGATTTTACGTTGACCAGACCATCTGGGTCACCTTCACTGACTTGGGAACAGTTCTCACGGCTATTTCTAGAGAAGTTTCTCCCTATCACTTTGAGAGAGGATTACCGCAGGCAATTTGAGCGTCTATAGCAGGGCAGTATGACTGTTACTCAGTATGAATCCCGTTTTGTGGATTTAGCCCGTCATGATCTATTTTTACTACCTATTGAGGGAGAGAGAGTGAGGAGGTTTATTGAGGGACTCACTCACCTTAACATGCTTCAGATGGCCAAGGAGGCCGGAAGTGAGATTTCCTTTCAGGCGGCTGCTAATATCGCGAGGAGGATCGAGATGGTTCTTGCACAGGAGAAAGGGCAGAGGTCTGATAAGAGGCCTCGTCAGTTCGGTGGTTTCAGTGGTGCCTCGTCTGGAGGTCGGGATAATTTTGGTAGGGGTTATCCTCCCAGACCATTTCATTCAGCACTTCAAGCATTTTCCGGTGCTTCGGGGAGTCATGGTCCTACTATACCTTACTCTAGGCAGCTAGCATTTAGTGCACACTCAGCTCCTATCTGTGCACCACCACTCCAGAGTCACTACAGTGGTTATTCGGCCTGCTCGGGTCAACAGTCACAGCAGCCGAGGTCCTGTTATACTTGTGGTGATCTGAGGCACATTACTAGATTCCGCCCCATGTCTCAAGGCAGCATACAACAACAGGGTTCTCGTGCTATGGTTCCAGCACCAGTTGTTTCACTGCCTGCTCAGGCAGCTAGAGGTAGGGGTCAGGCAGCTAGAGGTGAAGGTCAGACCGTTAGAGGTGGAGGTCAGGCCGTTATAGGTGGAGGCCAGCTAGTTAGAGGTCATCCCAGGGACACAATTCAGAGTGGTGGGGCCCAGCCCCGATTTTATGCTTTTTCATCTAGGCCTGAGGCCGAGTCATCCGATGTTGTAATTACACGTATTGTTCCAGTTTGCCATAGAGATGCTTTAGTTCTATTTGATCCAGGATCTACTTATTCATATGTTTCCTATTACTTTGCTTCATATATGGTGATTACTCATGATTCTCTGAGTGCTCCTGTATGTGTGTCCACTCCGGTAGGAGATTATATCATGGTAGATCATGTCTATCATTCGTGTGTGGTTACTATTGGGAGTCTTGAGACTAGTGTGGATCTTCTATTTCTTGATATGGTAGATTTTGATGTCATCTTGGGTATGGATTGGCTGTCAACTTATCATGCTATATTGGATTATCATGCCAAGACGGTGACCCTAGCCATGCCGAGGTTACCTCGATTAGAGTGAAAAGGAACTCTTAGTCATTCTACTAGCAAGGTTATTTCTTATATGAAGGCTTGGCGTATGGTCGAGAAAGGGTGTCTAGCCTATTTGGCTTATATTCGCGATCCCAATGCGGATGTTCTTTATATGGACTCAGTACCAGTTGTTCGTGAATTTCCAGAAGTATTTCCTGCAGATTTGTCAGGGATGCCGCCCGACAGAGATATTGACTTCTGTATTGATTTGGCTCCGGGCACTTAGTCTATTTCTATTCCACCATACTGTATGGCCCCGCTGGAGTTGAAAGAATTGAAGAAGCAGTTACAAGACTTGCTTGATCAGGCATTCATTAGACCTAGTGTCTCGTCCTGGGGTGCACCAGTACTTTTTGTAAAGAAGAAAGATGGCTCTATGCGAGTGTGTATAGATTATCGGCAGTTGAACAAGGCCACTATCAAAAACAAATATCCGTTGTCAGGAATTGATGACCTATTTGATCAGCTTTAGGGTGCCAAGATATTTTCGAAGATCGATTTGGGGTCTGGTTACCATCAGTTGAAGATTAGGACATTTGATGTCCCTAAGACAGCTTTTCAGACTCGATATGGGCATTACGAATTCCTAGTGGTGTCATTTGGGTTGACAGATGTCCCAACAACATTTATGGATTTGATGAATCGGGTGTTCAAGCCCTATTTGGATTCTTTTGTAGTTGTATTCATTGATGATATCTTGATTTACTCCAGCAGTCGAGAGGAGCATGAGCAACATCTTCGGAGCGTGCTTCAGACTTTGAAGAATAATCAGTTATATGCCAAATTTTCAAAATGTGAATTTTGGTTAGTCTCAGTTGCCTTTTTGGGGCATGTTGTATCGGCATAAGGCATAAAAGTGGATCCTAAGAAGATTGAGGCTGTTCAAAATTGGCCTAGACCTACTTCAGTTACAGAGATACGGAGTTTCCTGGGTTTGGCATGTTATTATAGTCGATTCGTGGAGGGGATTTCATCTATAGGAAGCCCATTGACCAGACTGACCCAGAAAGGTGTTCCATTCGGATGGTCTGACGAGTGTGAGTTGAGTTTTCAGAAGCTCAAGACTGCTTTGACTACGACTCTAGTGTTGGTATTACCCACAGGTTCAGGATCTTATATGGTGTATTGTGATGCATCTCGCGTTGGGCTTGGTGCAGTATTGATGCAGGATGGCAGGGTAATTGCATATGTGTCACGACAGTTGAAAGTTCATGAGAAGAATTATCCTGTTTATGACTTAGAATTGGCAGCCATTGTCCACGCTTTGAAAATTTGGAGACATTACCTTTACGGTGTCTCGTGTGAGGTATTTACCGATCATCATAGCCTGCAGTATCTATTCAGGCAAAAAGATCTTAATTTGAGGCAGAGAAGATGGTTGGAGCTGTTGAAAGATTATGATATCACTATTTTGTATCACCCCGGAAAGGCCAATGTGGTGGCTGATGCTTTGAGTAGAAAGGATGTGAGTATGGGCAGTCTTGCGTATATTCCGGTTGGTGAGAGACCGTTAGCTATGGATGTTTAGACTTTGGCTAATCAGTTCGTGAAGTTAGATGTTTCGGAACCCAGTCGGGTTCTAGCTTGCACAGCCACTCGGTCTTCTTTATATGAGCGCATCAGAGAGCGGTAGTATGATGATCCTCATTTACTTGTCCTTAAGGACACGGTGCGGCACGGTGATGCCAAACGGGTTGTTGTGGGGAAAGATGGATTTATGCGAGTGCAGGGTCGTATTTGTGTGCCTAATGTGTATGGCTTCGTGAATTAATTCTAGAAGAGGCCCACAGTTCCAGGTATTCTATTCATCCAGGTGCCGCCACAATGTATCAAGATTTGTGGCAACATTACTGGTGGAGGAGAATGAAGAAGGATATAGTTGCATTTGTAGCTCGATGTCTGAATTGCCAGCAAGTTAAGTACGAGCATTAGATATCTGGTAGTTTGCTTCAGAAGTTAGAAATTCCTGAGTGGAAATGGGAGCGTATCACTATGGAGTTTGTTGTTGGGCTTCCACGGACTCAGAGAAAATTTGACGTAGTTTGGGTCATTGTGGATAGGTTGACCAAGTCAGCTGAAATTTACATTCGTGAGATTGTCCGCCTTCACGGTGTGCCCGTGTCTATTATTTCAGATCGAGGTACACAGTTTACCTCACACTTTTGGAGGGATGCATAGCGTGAGCTAGGCACGCGGGTTGAGTTGAGTACATCATTTCATCCACAGACAGACGGACAGTCAGAGCGCACTATTCAGATATTGGAAGATATGCTTCGCGCCTGTGTTATAGACTTTGGAGGTTTTTGGGATCAATTCTTGCCACTTGTAGAGTTTGCTTATAATAATAACTACCAGTCGAGCATTCAGATGGCTCTATATGAGGCATTATATGGAAGGCGATGTCGTTCGCCAGTTGGCTAGTTTGAACCGGGAGAGGCTCGGTTGTTGGGTACCGATTTGGTACAGGATGCCTTGGATAAGGTCAAGGTTATTCAGGATCGACTTCGCACAGTTTAGTCTAGGCAAAAGAGTTATGCCGACCGTAAAATTCATGATATTGCATTCATGATTGGAGAAAGAATATTGCTCCGGGTTTCACCTTTGAAAGGTGTAATGAGGTTCGGAAAGAAGGGCAAGTTGAGCCCTAGGTATATTGTACCCTTTGAAATTCTTGAAAGGGTGGGTGAAGTAGCCTACAAGCTTGAACTGCCACCTAGTTTATCAGGAGTTCATCCGGTATTCCATGTGTTAGCTTTCAGATCGAGTGCAATTGGACAAGGATTTGACTTATGAGGAGGAGACGGTAGCTATTCAAGCAGTGCAATTGGACAAGGATTTGACTTATAAGGAGGAGACGGTAGCTATTCTAGCCAGACAGGTCCGACAGTTGAGGTCTAAGAGTTACCCTTCAGTTCGAGTGCAATGGAGAGGTCAGCCGGTAGAAGCATCTATCTGGGAGTCTGAGTCGGACATGCGGAGTAAATATCCACACCTTTTCACCAGCTCAGGTACTTTTTCTAACTCCGTTCGAGGACGAACGTTTGTTTTAGAGGTGGAGAATGTGATGACCCAAAAGGTCATATTTAAATTTAATAATTAATTATGTGTTCTAAGACCTCAAAAGGCACTATTTATCATCCCTCGACTTGTGTGCACAGTCCGTATAATTTTTCGAAAAGCTTTTATGTGAAAATAGATTAAAATATGAAATAGAGCCTTAAGATTCAACAAACTGATTCGGATCAGTATTTTGACAGTTCCGGTAGGTTCATATCGTGATTTGGGACTTGGGCGTATGCCCGGAATCGAATTCTGAGGTCCCTAGCTCGAGATATGGAATTTTGATGAAAAATTAAAAGTTTAAAAGTTTAATGATTTTTAAGAATTGACTGATGTTTGGTCTTGTTGATACCGAATCTGTATTTTGATTCCTGAGCCCGGTACAGGCCCACTATAATATTTATGACTTGTCTGTCGAACTTGGTGAGAAACGGAGTTGAATTGATGTGATTTGGACGTTCGGTTGTGAAAGTAGAAGTTTTAAAGTTTTCTAGAAAATTGCCTTTGATTTGGTGTCCGATTCGTAGTTCTATGTGTTATTTTGGCGATTTGATCACGCGAGCAAGTTCGTATGATATTTTAGGACTTAGGTGCATGCTTGGTTTGGAGCCCCCGAGAGCTCGGGTGAGTTTCGGATAGGCTACGGGATGATTTTGAACTTAGAAATCTGGTTTTCTGCAACTTCAGGCATTTGGTTTCCTTCGTCGCGTTCGCGAAGGCTCTCACATGAACGCGAAGTGTGAGCTGGGCTGGGGGATGGTTTGTCCTACACGAATGCGAGGCTAGGGTCACGAACGTGGAGCACTGGGGTCTGCTCTTCGCAAACGCGACCGACAATACGCGAACGCGTAGAGTTATTGGAAGGGGGCTGAGGATCAGTGGGTTGTTCTACGCGAACGCGAGACAAGTCTCGCGAACGCGATGGCCAGGGGGGATAGATCATCTCGAACGCGTGCAATCCTTCGCGAACGCGGAAGCCACTCAGGCGCAGCACTTCACGAACGCTACAGTGTTCGCACGAACACGATGAATACTGTCGCCCATTTAATTAAAATAGAACCTAAAACGGGATTTTTCCCATTTTATCACAAACCCTCAATTAGAACTCGGTTTAGGGGCAATTTCAAAGAAGTTTTTCACGATTTCAAACTGGATAAGTGTTCTTTAACATATAGCGATTATATTTCATAAATCTAAGTCTATATTCATCATTTATTTCGGATTTAGATGGGAGAAATTGAAATTTTTATAAAACTTGGACTCGTCTCGGAATGGGTGTTCGTAATTCATAAATATTTCCGAGATTTGAGACATGGTTCCCACTATCGATTTTTAAAATGAATTTCGGATTTTAATCCGAAAAATTAGTAAATTCATATGGAATTAATTCTTACGGTTTGTATTGAATATATTGAATTGTTTTCGACTAGATTTGAGGATTTCGAATACTAATTCGCGAGGAAAGGTTATATTGGAAACTTGAATTTGGTTGCAAAGCGAGGTAAGTGTCGTGGTTAAACTTGACTTGAGGGAGTAGGACTTATTTGTCTATTTGCTACATGATTTAATGTGCGGGAACAACGTATATGTGAGGTGACGAGTACCTATGCGTTGTGGTTGAGTCAAAGCATGCGGGTGAAATTTGTTTATTGTGAATAATTATCTATTTAATTAAGATATTCCCACTTAAGTTTGTTATTGATTATTTGATCATTATTCGTGAAATTATTATCCATTTAATTATTGTTGAATATTTTGGAAGGTGAAGTCGGTATTTTGGTATTGAATTGATTTATAAGTTTATATCCCCGCATTTAAATACTCTTCCGAATTATTATTATTATTTTCATGGTAAGGAAGAGTGTAAAAGCACAAAGGGTGTTGTCGTGCCAATTGTGAGTGTAAAAGCACGAAGGGTATTGTTGTGCCATTTGTGAGTATAAAAGCACGAAGGGTGTTGCCATGCCATTGGTGAGTGTAAAAGCACGGAGGGCGATGCCGTGTCAAATGAGAGTAAAAGCACGAAGGATGGTGCCGTGCCAATTTTTATATTATCAATTGCTCATTTTATTATTGATACATTAATTGGCTGCTAAGTGACACTTCTCCTGCTGAAATTATTATATCCGCCCAATTTATAAATTGTTATTTATTGTATTATTCTTACTTCGTATTTGTATATACTCGTACAGGTTGTTTGTGTACGTGTCTTGCCATAACCTCGTCACTACTTCGTCGAGGTTAGGCTCGATACTTACCAGTACATGAGGTCGGTTGTACTGATACTACATTCTGCACTTCTTGTGCAGATTTCGGAGTTGGTCCCAGCGGCGTACCGTAGATTTCCCGGATACAACTACCAGTAGAGACTTGAGGTATAACTGCACAACGTTCGCAGTTCTGAAGTGCCCTTCTATATTGTCTCAGCTGTGTATTATATTTCAAACAGCTTAAATTTTATTGAGACCTTTATTTGTATTATTCTATTAGCTCGTACACTTGTGACTCCAGTTCTGGGATGGTATTTAGATATTGCTATTATTATGGATTATGCACTATATTTCACACTTTACTTCCACATTTATTTTTTTGTTATTGATTAATTTAAAATTATTTTAAAATGACTAATATTATTCTAACGTTGGCTTGCCTAGCAAGTGAAATGTTAGACGTCATCACGGTCCCGGAAGTGAGAATTTCGAGTCGTGACAAATACCTTTCATGAAAATACATCATTAGCACTCAAACATTTTATATCTTTTTCAATGCTTAAGTTTAAATAAAACCTATAATATTTGCCACAAGCATCATTTGCCGTCAAGTCTTTAAAAATAAGAATTTTATTTTATAAAACAACAAGATTGTTTATATGCAACACAACTCAAAACATATGATGACATCCTTCCCCACTTATCCCCACAAGCACGGAAGCATGATTTTACAAGCAATCTTATGGATTAACTCAAGTATGATTTTAGAGAAAATACCTCAAGAAGAGTAAATTTTAATCAACTTACCTTAAGTCCAAGCTTCAAAATAATACAACGATCTCCAATTTGATTCAAATGCTCAAAGATATCCAAAAGTCGATATCTACATTTAAAGGCCTCTAGTACATCAAAACTTCTTCAAACATAATTGACATTACTCATTTAGGTCTCACAGTTTGGCTACAAGCCTTCAAGAATCTCAATTCACCTATATAGTTCACTTTTCCCCCTAATTAATTCCATTCTTAGAATTTCATGTGCATTTGAAGTCATTAAGGATACTACATTAATTACCCAATGTCGCAAAGTCACTATTTATCGCCTTCTTTAACTAATAAGTATTTATAAATAATTTAATTCGGATGAATCCTAGTTGTCACTTTTAATTTAGCAGACAAATGATTCAATAGGTTCATTGCATCTATTAATTCCATTTCCAAGGATACTATTCATCTTCTCCCTCATTTCTTCAAGATCACTACTCACGCTATGAACTAGGGTTTCATAATCTAACCGTCCAACCATTATAACTCGTAATAAATATCGTAAGCTTTTATAAACAATCACAATCAATGCGTTAGAGCGATTGAAATTACCTTAGGAAGACCAAATCTTGAAAATCAACTTTGGGGTGTTCTTGAATAACTTGAAGATTTCTAAGAACTATCAAGATTGAATTATGTTAATACTAGTATTTAGGAGTAGTAATTAACTCAAAAGTACTCCAAAAACTTACCTTGATTAGTAGACAAAGTCCCAAGCTCAATCTTCAACTTATCCCAAAACCCAACTCAAAATATCCCCAAAAAACGAGGCTGCTCGTCACTGGTTTTATGCAGGTTGGCTGCTGTCGCGAGTTGTACCTCGTGATTTAAGTTTTTTTCTACTGGACACCTTTCACTAAAATGGTCATAACTCTTTATATAAATATCCAAATGATGAACGATTTACTTCTTTGAAAACTATACCGGAAGAGCTACAATTTAAAACCAAGAACTATGGAAAAACATTTTATAACATATAAGTTATACTCATTCAAAGTCGGGTGATGTGTGACTTTGCACATTGATTTCTTACATTTGCAACTTCTTCCAAACTATTTCTCTTCATTTCTAAACATCCTTAATATGTCCCAAAACATGTTGCACATATATTTTAGTGTCCCAAAATACGTTGCACATATATTTTAGTGTTCAAATGATGTTCTTCATACTATTAACCCTCATTCTCAACAAATTCATATTGTTTATATATGTTAAACTCCTTAATAACCGTTAAGCACTTCAAAATTTTTTGGGGTATTACCGAAACGCTTACTTCAGACTTTTGGCCTTAAGTGCATCTGAAGTGTAATTTTTCACTTCAGACTTATTGGCCTTAAGTGCATGAAACCATTAGTTACATTTCAGACATGTTTGACCTTAAGTGCATCTGAAGTACAATTTTTCACTTCAGACTTATTAGCCTTAAGGGTAGGAAAATGTTTGTTGCCTTCAGACCTTTTGGACTTAAGTGTATCTGAAGTGCAATTTTTCGCTTTAGACTTATTAGTGTTAAGTGCATGAAACCATTGGTTGCACTTCAGATCTATTTGGCCTTAAGTGCATCTGAAGTGTAATTTTTCACTTCAAACTATTTTTTTTTTAACTTCAGACCCGATAATTCTGAAATTGATCGTAAAGTGGGTAGGCTTGCAATGTTTTTTGCAAAGTGGGTATAGGTTCAATTGTGACCCCAAAACCGGGTATAGATGCAAAAGCCCCCGTAGTACTAACTTGTATTTTGAAGAAAAAAGAGACCTTCTCGGGCTTTTGGGTCACATTTGAAATGGATTGTATACAAGATAAACCATGTAGAGATGACACCAGGTAGCCACTTAAATCGTTGTTATTCAGATATTAGTCAGTGCGTCCTGATTTTAATTTTTTAGTTTAATTTTTAGGACAAAAATGTTCTGAATTGTCCTGAAATAAGAGTTTTTAGTTTAAGAATTCAGGATAAAATAAGTATTGACTAATATTTAAATAGATCCCTCGGAATGGCTATATGTACACCTGCCCCAATAAACATACCATAATTTTCTTGATGGCATACTTGGGCCTTTTGGCTGAGAAACCAAAAACAAAAAGTGTCTTCCACATTTTTTTTGTTGCAAGAAATGGTTCAAGCGCCATCTAGTCAAATTCATTTTGATAAAAAAACAAATTAAAAGCTGATTCTATCGTTATTGTTCATAAGTGTGTGTTCTCTTAAAAGGATTATGAAAAGAGAAAAACAATCTTCTTCACTTATATTTTAGTTCTATAATAAAAAATAATTTTAAAATCTTAGAGAATAGAACGGTGAAACAAACTTTCCTCTCTATTTTCCGAAAAACTTGTCATTCACGAAGTAAGGTGACCGTATGACACCAACTAGGCCAGGACATTTTCATAGGGAAATTCAGTGGGCAGCCAAAATGGGAACCCATCAATAGGAATTTTAGGTGTACAGACGACCTCTCAATTTTATAGGTTCTGAATTTTAGTTTGTGATTTTAAGTGTTAATAATTGAGTTTTAAATTTAATAAATATATATACTAATTTAATAAAATTTAACATACAAATATACTATTTGAGCAAAAACTAATTGATTATGCCGAATCCATGGCCGGGCTTCTAGCTCAGCCACTACACCCAGCCTAATAGATGATGTTACACCAGTTAATGTTTTGAGCATTATGTACCAAAAAGAAAAGTTGATTTGAGCAAAGATGTGACACTTTGGTCATGACAAGCAATCAATTTACATCTTTGTTTTTACTACTCTACTGCATTGGGAAAGTACTCCTTTTAGCTGAAGTTCAGTTGTCAAGGGCTTAATCGATTATCTTTTTGGAATGCGGGCTTCCTTTTAGTAATCGTCAAAGTCCATAATGTATCTTCTCTCCCAGAGTCCAATAAATCCACTAAAGGCAGGCTATTACTTGCTGTAGATATCAGCTAGCTCCTACTCCTTTGTCTTGTCTCATTTTTTTTTAAAATTGTACTAAAAATATTATTTTTTAATATTTAAAAACAATTAATTTAAATTTTTATTTAAAATAAAATAATTTATAATCACACAAATATTTAAAACTTATTTTATAAGCAAGTCTCTTAAACTCCGTGTCATATTGAACGATGTCACATAATTGTGATTAAAATACTACTTTATACTTGTCATATTAGACCTTCTCATAGTATACTTTCCTAGCAACTTGAAAGTCTATTCAACTTGCTCATTTTGTTTGGTAAAAATTTAATCGCATTTTGTATTTACATCAAACAAATTAGAATAATATAAAATGTGTGTTTTGCACACACACAAACACGCATATCTTTTAACTATTAGATTGAAATTATTTAGTTTGGCATAAGCATTCGGTGTATATTATTTATCATTTTATTTTACTCTTCAGCTTAGCGTCAATCAAACGCTTTCGTGTAAAATTTATAGAGTGAGTCTATTGATAATTTGAGTACAAAGTTTTTAAAATGTGTACTCAATTTTCAGGACAAGTTTAGGAGGTCATATATATATATGTGTGTGTATTTGCAACTTTCTTTTCTATTCAGCTTGTTGTTACCTTCACTTACGTAAGTTCTGAACCTGCCGATAACCTATTGTTGTTATTGATTGACTATCAGCATATAATTAGCTGCATTTTAATAAATTCTCATTATAGTAAATAAGTTGAGACGTGTTCTTTTAAATGTACTACATCAATATCTAGTGAAACGCATCTAATTGGAAACAAATACAGGAATTCATAAACTATCTTTACACGAATAATCGGTCATATTCATTGTTTACTTTTTATAGGTATATACATAGATTATATATTAATTATATATAATTATTAATTATACATATATTATACGTTCACCGATTATTTCTAGATTAAGTGTTTGTGTGGGTGGCTATTTGGGTTAATTCTTCAATAAATTTTATACTGAAATTTTGTTTTTACTGTTGTTTTCAACTAATTTTAGGTTGGTATAAAGCAATAAATTGACACATCTGTAGTTAAAAGTGATCGATTCAACTTGTTTTTTTCAGTCAAAACGAATTTGCAACCATTGGTTGCAAGTACATATTCTGTCAATGAACCATATGCCACGACCCAGTTGGAAAATGGAGACTGACCATTTTGATTCCAATATCTTGCAGTAATTGGTTAAAAGTGAAGTTGAAATGGAAAATAGTGCAGGGGCCGAATATTTATTCCAGTCCCAGATTGAGATAACTACATGATTAAATCGATCTTAGTCATTACTGGCTATACCACACAGCACAAATATAGTAAGAACCTACCGAATAAGAGTATGTGCTAGAGGTTTGCACTTTGCACCTCTAATTCTTGGGTGTGTTTAGTTACACCAAACTAATAGAAATATGACATTTGTTTGCACATTCTCTCAATCACTTTTTTTTTATTGAAGCCAATTTCACCTCAGGCTATATTGACTTATAGACATATAGCATGTTTGGTCAAACCGGAGAAATCAGCTTATTTTGAGAAGTATTTTTTTTAAAAAGTGTTTTTGAAAAAAGTACTTTTGTAGAGAAGCAGTTCGTGTTTGGCTAATCACTCTAAAAAATACTTTTGAACAATAATCTGTGTTTGGCCAAACTTTTCAGAAAGTGCTTTTAAGTATCAAATTATGAATAAGGACATGAATAGATTTACTTAATAGTTAATATTACAAGTAAATAAATAATCTTAAAATTTGTTATTACATGCAATAATTAAATATTTTCATTTTATTTAAGTAAAATATGAAAATAAAATTTAAAAGTACTTGATTCTTTTAATATAAGTTAAATATATTAAAAATCATTCAACAAATATAAAAGCATTCACCCCTAAAGTCACTATATATTAGAAAGCTATTGATGTTGGGCATATTTCGATATGTGTTGATGTTACTTTACCCATATTTTAAGCTCTTTTTGATGCTATTTGATCTTTAAAATGCCCAACATGGTTTAATTATTGGTTT
>AWOL01S0181295.1:0-11322 GCA_000715115.1 Nicotiana otophora
TTTGACTGTTGCCCAACGGCCAATTTGCAAGAACAGTCCTTTTTTTCGGCATTTGTTTTCAAAAACAATAATTTTATTATTTACTAATTTAGCTCTTTGAAAAACTATAAATAGACTCTCCCTCTTCATTTCTTCACTTATCTCTCAATTCTCAATTCAAGTTAAATCATGCCCCGTGCTTCTAGAGTACACTCATATGTTTGGGAACACTTTGAGGTGGTAGAAGAAAATGAAGAAGTTCGCAAAGTAAAGTGCAAGAACTGTGGTCGAGTCTTAAATGTTCGTCGAAAGTGGGAGGGCACAGGCTATTTAAGGAAGCATATGAAGAGTTGTCTTGAGCGTCCTCCAAAAATTCGTATTTAAGTTGATTTGAGACAATTTGTGTTATTTTAAAATTATTAGACTTATTTAAGCTTAATGTTTTAGTTTGTTAGATTAATTTGAAGTATTATTATGCAATGAAAATTTAAAATGAAACTATAAAAGCTTTTGAAGTTTGATCCTTACGTATCAAGTTATCAACACTCCAATATAAGACTTATACTATAAGTTATATTTTTTTCATGTTCATTGTATTATCTTAAATTCGTAATAAAATTTTCAAATATAAGGCTTTTAAGCCTTTGAAATTTATGAAAATATTCTTTTTATACATTAGTTTTTAGTATTTTACATTTTTACTTTATCTTAATATAAATCACGATTGTTATACAAAATACAAAAAAAAACAAATTAAATAAGCCTGGCCCATTAGGCCCGGAACCGTTCTGGTTAAAGTTTGCACCGGAAAAGCCCGGAACCGGTAAACCCGGTAAACAATAATCGGAAACCGACCCGGTAACAAAACCGACCGATTTTCTTTTCCTCTATCCCGACCGGCCTGGCCCCTTAACACCTATAACTAAAAGCGGATGGAGCCTATGTTTAATGGGTTCATGAATTGAACCGGTTTCAACACGGAACATATATAGATTGTTAGGAATATTAAAGGTGTACCTATTAAATTTAAATTTTGGATCTGCCTCTGACGCTGGTAAATGTCTTCGTCAGCTAAAGAAGAAGTAAAAAAAATAGATACTTTTGTGGAAAAGAACTGCAATGATCCTTATTTATTTGTTCAGATGGGGATTGATGCATTCCTCTGATCAGCCCACAGTGACATTAACATAACTAGGAAATTCTACACATCATTCATCTTTCCACCCAAAGGCAAGTAGCATAATGAGGAAAGGTGATGACTAACAATGTAGACTGGATTTTGGATAAGTGGTAAATGTGCACACAAAAAAAAATGTTAGGGGAAGAAAAGAATGTAAAACAACCAAGACCTAAAACGTGAGCAATTATTAGAAAGAGAAAGGAATATTCTGATGATAAATTCTTCTTTTTCTTTCTTCGGTTTTATCAATGAAAAAAAGCGCACCCTTCATTTTGCTCTATGGTAATTTTAGGGGAAAAACTAAAAGATACAATTCACAATACTGATCAATACAAATTTTATCATATTCTTATCTTTATTATACTTAAACTAGTTGATCCCATGTAACTATATAAACTAGTATTCGACAGTATGTGCCAACAAATGGAAAAACTAAATCAGAATATATATCTCTGGTGCTACTGTCTAATATTAATTAGTTTCTTAATCAAAATGTTCACACTCTTTTTCTCTGCCCATTATAGCTAGGTACAATAAATAAAATAAAAGATATAATGTTCGATCGTTATTGTTTCTTCCATCTTGCTTTGCTTCAAGAATTTCGCATAAGCTGATATTTGAGTGAGTACCTCTGTGAACGAAATCTTCACATACAACTGCTTCAGTACCTCAAGGAATCGATACTTGTTTAATTTTTCTCTCTTTATTCTTTGAGGGAAAGGTAACGCATGCATGTGTTTGCTTTCTTCAATTTCTTGTTTCTTTTTCTCGTTTCCCCTTTTTCTTTTGAGTAGTAGTATCCTCATGTTAGGACCAAAATAATCAGGTGTCATTCGAAAACTAGTAAATCAAACCTTGAACAACGATAAATCAGTCAACAAAAGAGAAATATACCAAAAAAGACACAAATATTTAACATGGTTCGGTCAATTGACCTACGTCCACGGCAGAGATGAGCAATCCACTATATAAAAGAGAATATAAAATATAGAGAGAACATCCTCATGAAGAGACAAACACAATTAAGTGGCACTCTAACACTTGTCCCGAAATTCTCCCCCTAAACAAGATTCTCAAACCCCATATGACTACATTATGGATGCTACTGAATGAGAAGGACGGATCTTCAATTTATAGAACTCCATACATTTTCCTACAAGAAAAGGGACTAGCCAAATATGAAAGAATTATATTTTCCTTCTAGGAAAAGAAAAATCAAATTATGATAAATATATTGTCCTTTTCCTTTATGAGATAGGAAAACCAATTATGGTAAGAAAATCTGAACAAACACCTAACAAAATTTCGGGACAAGTGTTAGTGTGCCACTTGTGTTTTCCTCTTCGTGAGGTTGTTCTCTCGATATTTTATACTCTCTTTTATATAGTGGATTGCTCATCTCCGTTGTGGACGTAGGTCAATTGATCGAACCATGTTAAATATTTGTGTCTTTTTTGATATATTTCTCTTTTGTTGACTGGTTTATTGTTGCATAAGATTTGCTTTACTAGCTTCCGCTTGACACCTGATTATTTCGGTCCTAACAAGTGGTATTAGAGCCTTGGTTATTTATCCGGTTTTTTTATGGAATGGAGGCGAATGTGATCAAGATGGTATGTTTGAATGGGAGTAATTATAATGTTTGGAGAAGCAAGATGAAATATTTGTTGTTTGTAAAAAAGATGCATCTACCCGTTTTTGTAGCTCATAAACCCGAGAGTATATCGGATGAAGATTGGAATTTCGAGCACCGGCAAGTATGTGGATATATACGACAATGGGTTGAAGACAATGTTCGCAACCATATTGTGAATGAAACACATGCGAGATCGTTGTGGGAAAAGTGTCACGACCCAAAATTACGTGACCGGCACCCGGCACACTATCCAATCCGGGTGAACCAAACCGTACAAGGATGCCTATCTATATGCAAAATAGATACATGCGGAAGCTTTTTTGAAAACACAATCATTTTAAATGATAAAAATCATACATAAAACAAAATCTTTAAATCTATCATTTCTAATAATTGAAAGATACAAAAGAATAACAATATTTCTTTCATGCATGCCATATGAATAACTCTCGATTATAACTCCAAAAGAATAACAACCGTCTATGGAATCTCTAAGATATAAGGATGAAATAAATACTTGGGACAAACCCCAACCAAAAGTAAGTAAGATCAACATGAAGGCTACCACGGAATAGAAGTGGTGCCTTGCTATATGCCTCGGAAAGAGAGTCATCCTAGCCTTATCTGCTCATCACGAACCACATCTCATCCTAAAAATATGTAAAGTAAGCGGGACCCTTTAGAGGGTTCCTAAGGGCTGAGTACACCACTACGGTACTCAATAAGTATCATAAACTTTCTTTAACTCAAGTTCTTAGGACAAGGCTTTACAAAAATAATACAATTAACATTTGATATAAGACGATAACAATTATATCAATTCATTCCTCTTTATCATTTTAAAAGAAACGACTTGAAAAATATAAATCATGATACAAACTTTTAAAATATTTATATCGACTCATGATTCTAATAAGAATCAGAAAAAAAATCATTTCAACTTCATTAAGTCATTGAAATCGCTTTCGGCTCCTTAGGCCTAAACGTAACAAAATTTTCTTTCACCGTACATACCATCACCAACACAAGAAGGTCAACTAGGTTATGTACCTAGCGGCAAGTAACATATACCCTACTTACTCAGGTCGTCTCATCGTAGTGTCGTACGAATCGACTCAGCCATGCTATTAATAGCGCCAAATAGCACCCTCTCAAGGAGGATACTCTGTCGTAGTCTATACCACGAAGTGGCCATCTAGGCCTATATCGGCACGTGTAGTTTTATGACGGTGAATACGATATATTCGAAGTCAATCTCGGTGAACACAAGTAACTCCAAAAATATTTGATACCCAAAATGACATTCATAGCAAATAGCCTCAAAGTATCTATTTTATCAAATCATGACGTTTATAGTCAATCCTAACCTTTTGAACAAAATCAAATGAAATCATTTATCATTAAGCAATTAACAATAAAACTCAAATGTTTAATCCCTTTATCATCAACATAAGTTCTTTAATAAAACTTATAACGTTAGTCTAAAGTGTCATTTACCAACCACTATTTAAAATAAGGTTTTTAGAAAATAACATGACACTTCATATGCAATACAATATTTTAGTACATGGAGATATTCGCACCCGCTTTTCCCACAATTAGGGACATACATATATATAAATAACTCATGTCTTAATCCAAATCATGCTCTTAGAGAAAGTCCCTCGAGAAAAGTAAGTTTAATCAACTTACCTCAATTCCAAGCTCCAAATTGACTAAAATTCTCAAACGTTACCAAACAAGCCGATATCTACATAATGAAATTATATACATCAACGACACGTTACGGCAATACGAACAGCGTCAACTAGTGTCTAACACTTAATTCTAATTTTATAAGTTTCACAAAAATCCTTATTTCACTATTTGAAGGTCAATCCTTGAGTTTTAACTCTAATTCTCTATTAAATATGTTATGGAATCTAGTTGTTCCCTTAGAAGCTCCAAACGACATAGGTCAAAAAAAACCCAACACCGTTCATCATCTCTACCAACAAACTTTTCAATTTCAAGACTAATTTTATAGGGTTTCATGAATAGATGCTTAAATACAAATCTTCCTTCATAAATATACTCTACTATGTCCATGGAGTATAATATATAAGATTGGAGTGAAGGATGGGTTACCTCCTTGTCAAACCCTAAAATTTTCAAGATTTGAGTTATTGAGTTGTTCTTGGGATTTTCTTGAAAAATCTATGAATTCCATGTAGGTGAAGAGTTAGAAGATGTAATTTAAGAATCAAATCTATCAGAAACACATTTAATTCTTACCTCAAGAGGACATCAATGATGGAGAGCTCTCTTCTCTCTCTAGACCTTTATAAACCAAGCCTCAAAATAATAAAAGAATCCCTTCCTATAATGCCTTAAAAGGCAATAGTTGTTGCTCGTTTTTATTTAATGTTTTGGACGCCAAGATTGGCGCTTTGGCCAGGCGTCACTGCTTTTTTCCTTGGCAACTGGGAACATTGGAGCGATGGGGATGCGACGCATCCAAGCCAACGTCCATCCTCTGAAGCTTATCATTTCATCCTTTGATTCCTTGCCAATATTCTTCCAATCAAGTCTCATGACTCTTTTTGTATACCCAAAACTCCAACCACTAATTCCATTATACCCATAATATATGTAAGTGTACTCGTGCAATTTAATTCAACCACTCACTTATTTATTAATTAATTTTGTTCAAGTGAGATTGGTGACTTTGAAGTCAATGAAATTTGTTGCCTCCAGATCCTCTCCTTTTCATTATTTTGCTTCTTTTGTTTTGCGTACTATGTTCTTCGTTGCATGTTAGTCCAGTATTTATCCTTTGAGGATTAATATTTCTCACGTGTTCTTCATGACTTCTTTTTACTCCCAATTAACCCGACGCTCACCATTAATGAAATAGTTATCTCCAATGCATTTCAATATCTTTGTTCCACTTAAGTAATCTCATGTAACTCGGGTATGTTTAAATTGCATTCTTAAGTTTGAAATTAGCCCAATCTAAGTATAAAAATTCACGGGCTTCACAAAAAGCTAGAGACTCTTTATGCTTCAAAAACTGGGACATCAGGTTGTTCCTGCTAAAGCAATTGATGACCATTAAATACAAGGAGGGCAGCCCTATCCTTGATCACATAAATAATTTTCAGGGCGTCATTGATCAGCTGTCTGGAATGGATGTTAATTTTGATGATGAGATACAAGGACTTTGGCTTCTTAATACTCTGCCAGACTCTTGTGAAACTCTTCGTGTTGCTTTGGCAAATTCANAGTAACATTCGATAACTAAATTATAAAGGCCAAACGGCCTCAACAAAAGGTAATACGAAAAGCAAAAAACAAAAACATCTAAAAGGGCCTAAGTGGCCTAGGTTTCGCCGGAAGCCGCATCATCACCTTCGGGGTATCATTCTTAAACACATGTAAAAGTGAAATATATATAAGCGGGATACGCAGTTAAAAATTTAGTTATTTTGATTAATTTATATATATTTAAATTTAATGTTAATGATAAATATAATTGAATAATTTTTTCTACTTAAAAATTATACTTAAATTATTCAATGATACACAATGTAAAATAATTACTAATGGTATTAGCTCAACATTAATCAAACTTAAACAAAGCAAGTAGGGTATGGAAGATTAACCATTTTAATTGTTTTGGTCTAATTTAAGTTCTCCATATTTAATTCATTAGTTAAAATTAATTAATAGATCTATGACAATAAATTTATTATTGGAGATAGTTAAACCTAACATCAATGATAAATTTAGCTAATTTTTTTCTACTTAATAATTATACTTAAATTATTCAATGATACACAATTTAGTATGTTCTCTGACTTCTCTCATGATATTTTATGATATTTAATTCTTTTGTTATCATTAATTAATCATATTTATGACAATTAATTTATTAGTGGATTAGTAACCGATCACATCATTCTTAATGATTTGTAATATACAATCGGAAAATATCATACCATTGAATTTTATATGAGATTAAATTATAATTACATTATTATGAAGAAATTAATAAATATGCATGACACTGCCCATCAATAAATAAATTAATTAATCACGATTATTTATAAAAACATTATGTTGAAATTGTTGCTTTAAAACATTTTCTTTTCAAGACCTTATGAGAGTGAAAATTATTATATCATAGTTTGTTTGACTTGAAAAAAGTTCACATAGCAAAAATCCCCTGATAAATCCTCAAGAAAAATCTTTAGCTAAAATTGCAGCAACCAAATCTCCAGGTACATCTCCAAATATATAAATTCTCAACCAAAAAAAGAAACACAGCTAAATCCATAATACTTAGTAATTTTCTTAAGGAATTCCCTGTTTAAGAGAAATCCTCAGGCAAATCCCCAAGAGATAAATTTCCATAGAAATTCATAGAATCAAGATTCCTAGGTAATTTTCCAATTAAAAAATCTCCAATTAAATCTCTAGGTAAAAATCCCTATCTAAATCCGCACGTACTTTTACTTGGGGAATTTTCTGCGCATTAACAAAAAAAATTATTTTTGTTCATTTACTTGTGAATTTACTTATGAAAGTGGTACTTGCGGATGATTTTCGTAAGTAATTCCATAAGTAATAATTTGGCGCAAAATGGCGCCAAGTNTGTACTTTTACTTGGGGAATTTCCTGCGCATTAACAAAAAAAATTATTTTTGTTCATTTACTTGTGAATTTACTTATGAATAGGGGTGTTCAAAACCGAACCGAGACCGAAAACCGAACCGAAACCGAAGCTTAATGGCTTATTGGTATCGGGTTAACGGCTTAACGGACGGGGAATGGATTGAAATTTTTTTATTAACGGCTTATCGGTTTGGGGGCGGATTATTCAATTTTCTTAACGGATAATCCGTTAACCCGTTAACAATATATATATATATATAATTTTTATTTTTATCCATAAATCATAAAAATCATAAAATAAAATGTTCAAATCTTAATTTCATAGCATTTTAGATTTTAAATTATATTTTTAGGATTTAATTACATTGTTANGGTAAAGTTAAGGTGTTTGGTGCTGGCACAGTTTGTTTGAAAACTAATAATGGTTCAATGTTAGTTCTTCAAGATGTCAAGCATGCTCTAGACTTTTCTTTCAATTTGATCTCCGCGGGAAGATTAGACGATGAAGGTTACCATAATACCCTCTTTAATGGCCAATGGAAGCTCACCAAAGGTTCATTAGTAGTGGCTCGAGGAGTCAAGTCTTCTCATTTATATGTGATANGAAAATTTGTAAGAAATTTCTGCGAAAAAAATTCCCAGGTAAAATCTCCAGGTAATTTGCACTTTTCTTGTAATGTTCACATGTCACACCAAGGAAAGATTTTTTCTCATCTTATACTCATTGATTCTGGAGTGTTAAAGATGAGCAATGTCAGTAAAGTTAAGGTGTTTGGTGCTGGCACAGTTTGTTTGAAAACTAATAATGGTTCAATGTTAGTTCTTCAAGATGTCAAGCATGCTCTAGACTTTCCTTTCAATTTGATCTCCGCGGGAAGATTAGACGATGAAGGTTACCATAATACCCTCTTTAATGGCCAATAGAAGCTCACCAAAGGTTCATTAGTAGTGGCTCGAGGAGTCAAGTCTTCTCATTTATATGTGATACAGGGCTCTATTCTTAATGACTCCATAAATCTGATAGAAAGTGATACTTTATCAGAATTGTAACACAGAAGATTGAGTCATATGAGTGAGAGGGGGATTACGTGTTTGGCTAAGAAAAATTTTCTTTTTGGAGTGAAACAAACAAAGCTTAAAAGGAGTATCCATTGTTTAGCTGGCAAACAGAAAAAGGGTTTCCTTTCATAGCTATCCTCCTTCAAGAAAGTCCGAATTATTGGAGTTAGTATACTCTGATTTGTGTGGTCCTTTTAAAGTAAAGTCAAAAGGTGGTGCACTTTACTTTGTGTCCTTCATTGATGATCATTTTCGCAAGTTCTAGGTGTATCCTTTATAATCCAAAGATCAAACACTCGGCGTATTTAAGGAATTTCAGGCCTTAACTGAGAGACAGACGGGGAAGAAATTAAAATACATTCACACTGATAATGGTAGTGAATATTGTTGTCCCTTTGATAACTATTGTAAGGAACAAGGAATTCGCCATCATAAAACTCCACCCAAGACGCTTCAATTGATTGGTTTGGCAGAGATTATGAATAGAACTCTAGTTGAGAGAGTTAGATGCTTGCTTTCAGAGGCTAAACTTCCAAATATATTTTGGGCGGAAGCACTTAACACTGTTGCCTATGTTATTAATTTGTCTCCTGCTATTGCTTTGGATGATGATGTCCCAAACAGAGTTTGGTTTGCCAAAGATATTTCTTATGATCACTTGAGAGTTTTTAGGTGTAAAGCTTGTGTGCATGTCCCTAAAGACGAGAGATCGAAATTGGATGTCAAAACTAAGCAGTGCATCTTTATCGGTTATAGTCAAGATGGGTTTGGGTATCGTTTTTATGATCCAGTTGACAATAAACTTATTAGAAGTCGTGATGCAATATTCTTTGAAGACCAGACTATTGAAGATATTGACAAAGTTGAGAAGATAGATTCTCAGAGTAATGAGAGTTTAGCTGATATTGATCCACTTTCTATTGCCAAGGAACCTATTGCACATGAAGGAACCCAAGACAATAATGAAGATAGTGATCAAGATCAAAATGATCATCATGGTGTGAATGTTATGGATGCTCCAGTTGATGAAGTTGTGGTTGATCAGCAACCAATTCCTGCTCAGCTAACTACTTCGAATGCTCCTGAAACCTCTCTTAGAAGATCCACAAGGGAGAAGCAAAAATTCATTATTTGTATTATAATAAGTATTTGTGATTTGTTATATAGGTTTAAGTTTTTAAACAATAATTTTATATTATTGTCACTATTATTTTTTGAATTATTAGGAACAAGAGTATTATTTTTATTCCATCATAGTCATGTGATAATTGTAAAATATCTTTACGTCTTCCACTTTTCAAGTAAAAAAATATATTCTATTGTAAAAAAATAATTTATTTATTAATTTTTAAAATATTAAAAAAATAAATATATATGGAGCCTAAGCTTCGTACTTCACGGCTTACTCCTCGCTCCGTGTTAAATAAAATACCTTCCTTACGCCCACGCCTTCTAAACCACTTATTAGAACGCCAATGATATGTCTGTCAATTTTAGTTCCCTTGCCTTGTTTTTCCCTATTCATATTCTCTAATTTTCTTTTTTGTTATGAGATGCTATAAAATGGAGAACGTTTCTTTTCTTTTTTTTCTTTTAGAACACAGAGAAAGAGATTTTCCGAGACGCATCTTAGCTTCAAGTTGAATGATTTTAAAATTAAACTCATAAAAAAGACTAGCATTTAATTTGTCTTGGCATTGCCCATTTCTTTTCTTTTTCATCAAAACGATACAATTCTTAGAATTTCTCCATACTCTTGTTTTCACTGATTCTATAATCTTTTGAGAAACTCAAAGGGTGATAGTCACTCAAAAACGAAAATCTATTTTCTATTTGCATTATTATTAGCGCAAGAAATTTATACCAAATTAACAAAAAATATATGATCTGAGAAAATAAACCAACAATATAAATATTTATTTTTTATTCAATTCAGTACATAATAATTTAACCTCTTGTTTTAAGTCACGGTTTCTTTTGTTACTTTAGTGTCATGTGCACAACTTTTGACCCAAAATGACAAATTTTATAGGTAACAATAGTATCAAATCGTATCCCTATTGTAAAGGGATAGTGATTCGGGCCATTTTACTGGCTTAAAATCTTGAACAATATTAGATTTTAAAAAAAAAAACTCTCCAACTCCAACAGTATTATTATACTACTAGATAAATATTCACACTCTTTATTCTTTTTCCTAATACGTATCAAACACAGATTAATTCTGAATCGTACACTGAGCTGTACCACCCTTTTATAAATATTCCCTCTTTCCTCTACTCTAGGAACTGTACACCAACGGGAACTGCGATATTTGCATCTTTATTTCCTCGGCCGCCTCCCTCAAACCTACAAGGAAAATCTTCCTTTTTCTTCTTTCTCTTCATTGAGGTAGTTTTAATCTTTTCTAAATATCTATGGTGATAATTGTAGTAGTACTTCTTTTCTCTCTCTCTCTCTCTCTCTCTCCTTTTTTTTTGGTTTCTCATATTGACATATATAGAGTGTGCATGTAGTAGTTTTCTTTATTTTTCTCTTATCTTCTATGTATTTACTTTAACCATGATTATATCTATACATCCTTTTTTTTTTTAACTGTTATGGGAATCTTAAATTTGTTAAGGATAATTTAATGGATCTCCATTCCCGTGGAATATGAATGCCTAAGGTAGGCTGTTTACATCATATCTCAAAGGGAGCGACCTTTTTCAAAATCCTGAACACGGGATACTTCATGCATCCGTTTTTGTTTTTTGGCGTTATGTTGTTCTGTATTACAACAATTCGCGGTTTGGGTGCTTTTACCTTGAAC
>AWOL01S0181325.1:3779-25277 GCA_000715115.1 Nicotiana otophora
AGGTTAATGTAAGTGAACCGCCTTAGCCTCGTCACTACTTCGTCGAGGTTAGGCTCAGCACTTACCAGTACATGGGGTCGGTTGTACTGATACTACACTCTGCACTTCTGGTGCAGATTTTGGAGTTGGTCCCAGCGGTGTACCATAGACTTGCTCGGATTTCAGCGGTATAACTGCATGGCGTCCGCAGTTCTGAAGTCCCCGTCTATTTTACTTTAGCTGTGTGTTTATTCCCAGACAGCTTTATTTTATTCAGACCTTATTTGTATTTATTCTAGAAGCTCGTGCACATGTGACACCAATTCTGGGATGGTATTCATACACCATTGTTATTATGGATTATTCACTATATTTCAAACTTTGCTTCCGTTTTTGTTTCCTTGATTATTAATAATTTAAAAATTGGTTAATATTATTCTAACATTGGCTTGCCTGGCAAGTGAAATGTTAGGCGCCATCACGGTCCGAAGGAGAGAATTCCGGGTCGTGACAAAATAACTGGCCGGATCGTTACACTAGCATAGTCAAGAAAAATAAAAAAGTTGATAATAAACCTCAAAACAGATGTTACAGACCCTCCATATTCAACAGAATTTTATGTAATCCTTTATTTTATTAGTTCCTTGGGGAAGTGTTTTACCTAATATATCTTATTCAAGTATTGAATTATACTAAGAGCATATAAGTATTAAGCACAATTGGTGGAAAATCTAACTACCCAGTTCACTTTTTTCATATTCCAAAATTATCTTTTCTTTTATCGCATTTGAATTCCAAATTAGATCGAAATTTCATATTTTTTCACTAATGGATTTTACAATTGTCATAACATAATGACCAAAATGTGTTCAACGTGAAGTTTCATTTGATATTTGAGAAGTTAATTTGTATAAAAGAAATTGGGATGGAGAAATAACACAACAGAGTTAAGGATATAGCACCAAAACAAATATATCACAGTAAGAAAAAAGTAACAAACCAATAAAACTTCTGATTATCAACAAGAGGGTGAAAAGTTACACCCATCAACTTCAAGAAGAAAGTAGTATTCCGTATTTACAAAATCTAAAAATTTCGAAATTTAGAGACACGATAAGATAATCAACATCAAATAAATTACCAATTTATACTATATCCATAATTTGGCCGGCATCAAAATTAAATATTCCTATTATTCCCTTTTTAATAAAAAATATTCTAGTAAGTAGTAATTTGGATGTTGAGCTTTGTATCTGATATTGATGTTAATGAATAATTTTATATTGGGATCAAATCTTGATGATTCTCGGATTGGTTGAGTTGGGCTTTTAGCTATTGAGTCAACATACTGGTCAAAAGGTTGAATCTTTTTGTTGTCATAATAATCGAACCCTAAATTCTAAAAGATAGAGATAGGGATAGAATGTCACGACTCAAAATCCACTAAGGTCGTGATGGTGCATAACACTGCCGTCAGGCAAGCCAACAGTGGATGATTAACTTAATTAATCATTTTAGTATTTTTAAAATCATAATTTTCATCAATTAAGTAGTAAGAAATAGATTTTTACAAGGTAACCACTATTATTTTCACAATTACAATAATGAACCACCCATAAGCACCCCCAAAACCCGACGTCACAAGTACATGAGCATCAACTAGGAAATATAATACATTACAACATCTGTCTGGAGTACAATTTAGACAGAAGAATATAAATAACTCTGATGGAGACTATGCAAGCTGCGAATCGTAACATAAAATGCAGCTCACGGCAAATCACTGCAACATCCTTGCTTCTGCGCCCAGAAGACCACCAGACATATATGTACCTACACAAAAATATGCAGCAAGTGTAATATGAGTGCGTAAATCAATGCGTACCCAGTAAGTATCTAGCCTAACCCTAGAGAAGTAGTGACGAGGGGTCGACATCAACACTTACTAGTGGTCTAATAAGACAGTTACAGCAAGAAGTAAATAGATACGAGAGTAAATAAACGAATTAAACAAGTATAAATATGTGGTACAATCCTCCTCTCAATAATAAGCTCAACTCTCGATTAGCAATCACCTCCTCTACCGGAGTATATAATGACCCAACCGGTCGTTTTGAGCTCTAGTGCGTCGTTCGGCAGTTTGAGGCCAGGAGTAGCTTCACTTAAGGTATTATGACTTGTATGTGTGACGGAATTAAATTTCGAAAAGTTTGGAGTTAATTTGGAAAAGAAATTCTAATTTCGGAAGCTTGACGTTGGAAGAATTGACTAAGGTGTGATTTTTGAGTAAACAACCTCAGAATCGGGACTTGGAGGTTCAAACAAGTTTTTATGATGATTTTGGACTTAGGCGTATGTCCGGATAAGATTTTGGATAACCCGGGAGCGTTTTGGCATTTATTGTGGAAAGTTAGTATTTTGGAAGGATCTCATAAATTTGGGTTGAAGTGTATATTAATGTTTTCGATGTCCTTTGGAATTTCGAGCCTGTGGTATGGTGATTTCTGGTCTTAGGAGTGCGTCCGAATGTGGATTTGGAGGTCCGTAGGTCATTTTGGGGTCATTTGGCAAAAGTTGGAATTTGAAGGTTTTTTCGGGAAGTTTGACCGGGAGTGGACTTTTTGATATCGGGATCGGATTCCGATTCCGGAAGTTGGATTAGGTCCGTAATGTCGAATGTGACTTGTGTGCAAAAGTTGAGGTCAATGAGACGTGATTTGATAGGTTTCGGTATCAAACGTGGAAGTTGGAAGTTCTAAAGTTCATTTAGCTCGAATTGGGGGTGCAATTAATGATTTCGATGTTGTTTGATGTGATTGGAGGCCTCGAGAAAGTTTGTGTTATGTTATGGGAATGGTTTGTGTGATTGGACAGGATCCCGGGGACCTCGGGTGTGTTTCGGGGTTGTTTCGAGCCAAATTTGAATGATTTGCTATAGTTGTTGCTGCTATCTGGTTTCCTTCTTCGCGAACGCAAAAGGACTCATGTGTTCGCGAAGGAGACTTTTGGGGGCTGCTGGATCTGCCCATCACGAACGCGATTGGAGAGACGTGAACGCGGTGAAGATCTTGAGGGACCTACGCGAGCACAATTGGGCAGTTGCGAACGCGTAGAAGGAGGTGAGGAGCTGGGCCTGAGGCCATTTGGCCTACACGAATGCGAGGCCAGGTTTGCGAACCCGAAGAAGTGAGGGCGCAAGGCTTCGCGAACGCGTCGCGAGGACCATGAATGAGAGGAAGGTTTTATGGGCCTGGGCTTGCTGAGCTTCGCGAACGCGAGGGGCTTGCCGCGTTCGCGAAGGAGGGCCGCCTGGGCAGTGTATAAGTTGTAAGAATACGGGTTTGGCCATTTTTATCTCATTTCCTCCATGAGAGCTGACCTAGGATCGGATTTGGAGCATCAGTTTCACCGTCAATCATAAGGTAAGTGAATCCTACTAGTTGTGAGCTAAATACAAGGTTTATACATAGATTTAGACATGAAAATTTGAAGAAATTTGGGATTTTGGTAGAAAACCTAGAAATGAGTATTTTTGGATTTTTTGACCATGAATTTGGGCATGGAATTGAGAGTAAATTATATATTTGAGTTCGTGATACCATGGGTAATGTTTATCTTCGAAAAACTTCGGAATCCGGGCACGTGGGCCTGAGGGCGATTTTATCGACTTTTCGAGCGGAGTTAGAAATTGTTGTAAATTGAATTATAATGAGTATTAGAGTATATATTTATGGATTTGCACCTTTATTGACTTGTCTTGGAGAGATGGGCATTGGTTTGAGTTGTTGGAAAGGTTTTGGAGCCGGTTATGGAATTGCGGAGCGAGGTAAGTCTCTTTTCTAACCTTGTAAGAGGGAATTAACCCCATAGGTGAATCAAATCATTATGTCCTTCTATTTGTGGGGGCTACGTACGTACGAGGTGATGAGAGTCCGTGCGTAGCTACTATTATTTCTATGTCCGGGTAGTCTAGGACTCAAATCATGTTATACTTGCGATGTTTGCACTCTATTTGTTAATTTAATTGCTTAAATCATATTGAAACTTGATAAAAGAACTTTAAAAGGTTAAACTTCATTTTCTTGATCGTGGATGAAAATTGGCATTTCCTTGAATAATTTCCCTTGATAACTCTTGAATTGGTTGTTTTAAATATATTTTCTCTTTTGTGGAGCGGGCCGGGCGCCTAGGTAGCAGATATATGCATCTATGGTTTGTGTCGTTCGACCCTCAGCAGTGCACAGTTTAAATATTATGTTAGATCAGGCCGTACGATCTCGGCATAATTTGCGCATGATAAATCTATGGAACCAATTATAATTGATATTTCTTCTTTGGCTTGTTATTTAAATTGCTAAATGACGAGAATAATTTGAAAATGAATTTCCTATTAATAAGATAATTGTCCACTTACTTCATGTTATTGAGTTTACAGCCGTTCTATACAATCCATGCTTAATTATAATATCAGTATTTTATTGTTATCCCTTAGTAAGTGTCAGAGTCGGCCCCTCGTCACTACTTCTTCGAGGTTAGACTGGATACTTACTGGGTACGCGTTGATTTACGTACTCATACTACATTTACTGCACATTTTTGTGCAGGTGCATATATGTCTAGTGGCCTTGTGGGGGTAGAGGCGCGTATATTGCGGGGACTTAGATGAGCTGAATTCCACATTGCGAGTCCGCAACACGTACATAGTCTCTATCATAGTTATCTACCCTCTCCTGTCTAATTGTATTTCTAGACAGATATTGTATTTTAATATATTTTCTAGTCGATTCTCATGTACTTGTGACATAGGGTTTTGGGGGTGATTATGGGATATTCAGTATTGTAGTTGTGAAAATACTATCATTTACTTTGTAAGTTCTATCTTTTACTATTTAATTGAAGTAAATTACGATTTGAAAATACAAAAATGAGTAACTAAGTTGATTAATTATCGTTGTTTTGCCTGACGATGTTAGGCGCTATCACGACCTTTAAAGGATTTTGGGTCGTGACAATATATATATAATAGACCTCACCAGATGGGTCGTCATAATTCAAATCAGGAAAACTCCCAGATACATTGACCTTTTTACAAATAATATGCACGATTCCATAGAAGGATTTGTACAAATATACCGAGGCGTACGGCCCGATCCCATTATAATCTGGTATATAACCATAGATACATCTATTATATATTACTGATGCGAACAGCCCGCTCCCATGAGAGTGTGGTATATAATCTTGCCTAGGCGAACGACTTGATCCCGTAAGGTGTGCACACTGCCGAGGGTCGAACGGCACGAACCATAGATGTATCTATCCCCGCCGAGGCGAACGGCCCGCTCCCATTAAAATAAGAAAGCTTTGACGGGTCCTTGACCTCACTCACGAAGGGACGGGTGAGTTTTAGGAAAGATTTGGGGAAAGCCCTTCGATGAGAACGCGTAATGCGGGGGAAATTGGCAAGAGGAGTACAATTATTCCGTGGCAAATAATAATGTTCATCTGATCTCTACAATAATGAGTCTACCACTCTACACAAGTCTAGCCTCAAGTCATAACATAAAATAAAGAAATTTAATAGGGAAGAGACTGCTCAAATAGTACAGCTATAACATGATGTGAACCTAAGTCTACCCGGAAAATAATATAAATATAACTACGTACGGAGTCTCGTCACCTCATGCGTACATAGCCCCCGTAACTAGTAGCAAATATCAATCACAACACCTAGGGGTCGTTTCCCCCTCACATAGTTAGACATAAGACTTACCTCGCTCCGAAATTCCTTAATCCGGCTCCAACAACACTCTAGCACCCCAAACCAATGCTCGTCGCCCAAAACTAGTCAATGAATGTGCAAATCCATAAATATATACTCTAATATTAATAATAAATCAATTTATAACTGTTTCCCACTCCACTCGAAATGTCGATAAAACCAACCCTCAGACCCACGTGCCTGGATTCCGAAATTGTTCGAAGATAAACATTACCCATAACATTACTAACTCAAATATATAATTTATTTCCAATTCCATGTCCAATTTCATGGTAAAAATCCAAGGATACAAATTTCTAGATTTTTCTTAGAAATCCCAAATTTTACTAATTGTCATGTTTAAATCCATACATATACCATGTATTTAACTTGAAATAAGTGAGAATCACTTACTTTGTGATTGATGCTAGAAATGGTGCTCCAATATCGTCTCCCATGGAGGAAATGGAATGAAAATGGCCAAATTCCCGTTTTTAAACTTCACTGCCCAGGTCCGCCCTTCTTCGCGATCGCGAAAAGATCATCACGATCGCGAAGGCCAAAATATGCACTGCCTCCAACTTCCTCTTTGCGTTCGCGTCATCTTGGCCGCATTCTCTAAGCCTTGTGATCACCACCCTCCGCGTTCGCGGCCCACTAGCCACCTTCGCGAAGGCTAAAATGCTCAACGCCCCGCTCTCTCTTCCTTCTACGCATTTGGGATAGTACTCTCGCGCTCACGTAGACTGTTCCAGACCCTCTTCCTCGTTCACGACCCTTGTGCCGCATTCACGACGAACAAACATCAGCAGCCCCAAAAATCCTTCTTCGCGAACGCGGGACTCCTTTCGCGTTCGCGAAGGACAAAACCAGAACCAACAACAACACTTCCAAAATAGTTCAACTTGATTCGAAACCACTCCGAAACACACCCGAGGCCCCCGAGACCCCGTCCAATTACATCAACCAGTTCCTAAATGCAACACGAACTTAGTCGAAGCCTCAAACCACGTCAAACACAATCAAAACCATGAATCGTACCCCCAGTTCAAGCTTAATGAACTTTAGAACTTCAAACTTCTACATTCGATGCTGAAACCTATCAAATCACATCCTATTGATCTCAAATTTTGCACACAAGTCATTTGACATTACGGACCTACTCTAATTTTCGGAATCGTAATCCAAACCCGATATCAAAATGTCCACTCCCGGTCAATTTCCCAAAACCCTTCAAATTTCCAACTTTTACCAAATGACCCCGAAATGACCTACAAACCACCAACTCCACATCCGGATGCGCTCCTACGACCAGAGTCACCATGCGGAGCTATTCCTAGGATCGGAATCCCAAACAAACATCGATAACATTGAAATACACTTCAACCCAAATTCATGAAATTCTTCCAAAATGACAGCATTCCATAATAGGCGCCGAAACGCTCCCGGGTCATCCAAAACCCGATCCGCACATACGTCCAAGTCCAAAATCATCATACGAACCTATTGGAACTTTCAAATCCCGATTCCGAGGTTGTTTACTCAGAATTTAAACCTTAGTTAGTTCTTGCAACTTAAAGCTTCCGAAATGAGAATTTTCTTTCCAAATCAACTATGGACTTCCAGAAATTCAATTCCGACCATGCGTACAAGTCATAACACCTGAAGTGAAGCTACTTAAGGCCTCGAACCGCCGAATGGCGCGCTAGGGCTCAAAACGACCGGTCGGGTCGTCACATTCTCTCCCACTTAAACATACGTTCGTCCTCGAACATGCTATGAACTACTCCGGAGTTGTCCAACATCATTATTTAACACCTCGTGAACCTACACGTGCTACCACAACCCAGTTGAGCACATTGGCTCAAGACAGTCTGAAGATCTTTCTTTTTATTTAGTCAAATAAGCCTAAGAGCCAAATTCCAACATCCAAAATTCTTGACTAGACCTGTTTCCAACATACGAACATCGTATCAATTACTACACAATGTACCAAACATGATTGTATACCTTTACTAAATTCACACCATGCACCGCACAACTCATTTGCCCAAGGCAATTTTCCCAAAGCACATCTGAAATTTTCCACTGACCTGATGCCTGTAGTATACCTCATAGCAAATATAAGCCTTGTTTCAACTCTCGCAATACTGTCACGACGGAAGAGATGTGTAGAATCTCATAACCATCCACTAAATCACAAATTATGGAGTTTCTCCTCCTGACAAGAACCGTTAACTCATTCTGAACTGAATAACGATATTTGCTCTTTAATATGCCTTATATAAATCCGATCGCACTGATCACAGGTCTAATAATCGCGTCTCACCCAGTACGAGTTGCTCAGGCAATAAGCCACCTCATACACTACCAAAAGTCTCATATGATGACACAATGTGCCAACAAGCTACAAACTCGAAGGTGATACATAAGGAAAATGAACTCTAGAAAGAACTACTCAGCGCACGTAACTAATTAAACAACCGAAAATATGTTATGAACCTTCCTCAGAGAATGAGAAACATGACATACAAGAATGGATATGGGGAACCGTACTCAATATCACACTGTTGCGGCGTGCAACCCGATCCACACATGATACCAATGCGGAGTGTAACCCGACCCAATCATGATACATGCGGAAGCGTGCCACCCGATCCAAATAACATACCCGTGGCGGCATGCCACCCGATCCACACATAATAATCTATAAGGAAATACTTACCGAGCTAGAATGATCATGCCTACGAAATATCTGAATGTCGGCCATAAGCATGCCAAGTGCATAATACCATCCATGGGGAGACAGATAGCGCCATACGCTACAAAACTCAAGAATGACTAAGGTGCAATAAATGACCTGCATCTCGAGAGCCATCCTGCTCATATAACACCACAAACGACACAGGGCCATAACACATGTGCGAATAATCAAGCCTCCTCACAACCCACATGGCACAATAAAGTATTACATGGAATAGCTGATGACAGAAATAACATCCAAAGCCCGAAGAGTCCTCCATAAGCAACGTTGTACTAAAATGAACATACCCGGCCTGATACAGAGCACATATTGACATTTAGATCCATCCACGAACCTCAAGCCGATTCTGATCGTACCGCACTGGGCTAATAACCTTTCAAGGACCCACGATAAACCTTTTTCCCATGACACCCAAGAACAACCGTCAAATTCAAAACAAACTCACGCGGTCTACAGTCCAAGGAATAGAACGCCCCTCAGGTATAAATTCCCTCGCATTAGCGATATTACCATAATACCCATACTTGGTTTCAATCTTTAACAATCAAGTGACTAACATGTCACACTTATACAAATCTTCCCGTGGGGCACGCTCTCACGACCTTCGCTCAGGTAGCAAAGTCCGCACATCCATACCACCAGTCGTCCCAATTTTGTAAGGCAAATCAAAAATCCGCAAGTCAATACACAAAATCTATTCCACAAAACATCATTCTCATGTGACATTAAAGAGAAATGCCAGCTTGCTCTTAACATCTGGATTCACCCCCTGCTCATCCGAGCTCGTGACAACCTATCAACACCGAACCGCAACCTTGACCTTCAACTTCCAGTCCCCATGCTGCTCACTGCACCTATCATGCCACTATGCGACAATACACGCATTCACCATAACTCTTGAACTACTAGTGGGGATAAAACACTTCATTGGCTACAGACCTTTCACTAAACTCATTTCAGAAGAACCATTACAACACGCAACTGAATTCCGATAATTGCCGAAAATACAAACCTCAAGTCGTGATCTAAACCGCCATAACTCTTCCGGAATCCATTTACACAACAAGGCCATTAGAATCAAATACTTCTCAAACCAAACAAATTAGGGTGGTTGTCAAGCCTCGCACGTACCGCCACAAATCACATGTATAACTTAACACGTTAAAGGAACTGATCACTGCCACCATCATGCCGATTCAACCATTGCTAACCTATCCGACTTCTTCTAATTTACTCTGGACTTCCCTTAGAAATAATAATATCTCCATTCAAAATATAACGAACTCAATCCACACTCATCCTGAGTGACCCCATTTGACGAGACCACACTGTCTCAAAACCCATGAACTATCTCATGCCCTCCTTGTGCGCACATTTGCATCTTCAACTGGTACACCCATTCTGATAATTCCTCTATTAATCCAAAGTTATTTTCTTCCATTCCTTCAATGCTACACCGCATACCGATGATAACATAGAACACTCCAAGACCCTTTCATAATCCTCTGCAAAAGCTCGATACTTAACCATGTCACGAACTCGAAATCCTTATGCACCGCACTTTATTTGTTTTTTTTCATCCCACTAGCACATGAACATCCTCTCAAATGAGCAACCAACTGAATTCCTTTCCTTGTTCATCACATCCACACAAAGCATAAACTCTGAATCTTCCAAAAATCCGAACATGAACCGATAAGGCCAAATATAGCACATATTCCTCAAATCCTTTGCACAAATTATCATTGATGTTTTCTTTCCTTAGTCGTAATAACCCACCACTACACCGATAATAAGAAACAGCACAAGTAGACAACCACAAAATCCAATCATAGATGGTAGGGCTCTCCCACTTAGCTTGAAGCTACAATTACGTAACTCTGGAACCCATAAAGATTCCTTCTTCCCCATTGACATCAACTAAAAGCCCAGCAATGAATTCCAAGCTCGAAGTCATGTTGCATCCAAATAAATTCTGTGGACCTAGTCACTGTCCACCATGATTCCCAAATTGCTCTAAACTTTCCTCAAGTGTGTAGCTATCCTACCACAGAACCCTTATGCTACTCTACCACTCTCTCGAGCCATCAATATTAGAAACACCAATTCAATTCTGAACTGTGACTCGCCGCTATCTTTGACAACTGCTCCTCGGGCACCATTTCACAATACCTTGTCCCGAAGGCATATTGAAGAAGACCATAATACTGGCAAACTTAACACATTCAACAAGGACAATGACACCACATCACAGATGAGAATTCCACCGTGCTCTGAAATTCCAAGTCTCGTTACTCCATTATCCCAAACCTAAACATCCATAGTCCGATTGCCTTTTCTCTGCTGGAAATAGAATGTCGAACCTCTGAATTATACAATGAGGAAAACCTAGTTTCGAGTCATTCACTGCCCCGTCACATAGACAAGCACCATACCGTTACACTACACTGTGTGGTAGCAATGTACGAATCATCATAATAATCAGTGCCCAACTTCAAAACCATATGCAATACTGATACTGAGCTGAAACGACAGAACATCCTTCCGCAAGGTGATGACAATAGCCCAATCAAATACGCAAGGAGAAACATCCTGCACTACATGTGTAGTACCATTACAATTACTTGATTCCCAATTGATAACAAGCGCTTCATGTCTCATAAGATTGAGTAGGAAGGAGATAAAGGCATATGCCTCAAAGGAAATCAAACCGCACGAAGAGGAATCAAGAAGGGAAGTGCTCCTAACAACCATGTAGCCTCTCGAAGATAAGTACATACATCTCCATAACGACCCACAAAATGCTACTAGACTTGCTCATGACTCGTGAGACCTAAGTGAACCTAACGCTCTGATACCAAGTTGTCTTGACCCAAACTCCACTAAGGTCATGATGGCGCCTAACACCGCCATCAAGCAAGCCAACAATTGTTGATTAACTTAATTACTCTTTTTAGTATTTTTAAAATCATAATTTTTCATCAATTAAGTAGTAAGAAATAGAATTTTACAGGGTAACCGATAATATTTTCACAACTACAATAATGAACCACCCATAAGCACCCCCAAAACTCGGTGTCACAAGTACTTAAGCATCAACTAGGAAATATAATACATTACAACATCTGTTTGGAGTACAATTTAGACAGGAGAATATAAATAACTCTGATGGAGACTTTGTAGGCTGCGAATCGTAACATAAAATGCAGTTCACGGTAAGTCCCCGCAACATCCTTGCTTCTTCGCCCAGAAGACCACTAGACATATATGTACCTGCACAAAAAAGTACAGCAAGTGTAGTATGAGTACGTAAATCAACGCGTACTCAGTAAGTATCTAGCCTAACCCTAGAGAAGTAGTGACGAGGGGTCGACATCGACACTTACTAGTGGTCCAATAAGACAGTTGCAGTAAGGACTAAACAAATATGGGGCAGAGTAAATAAACAAATTAAACAAGTATAAATATGGGGTACAATCATCCTCTCAACAATAAGCTCAACTCTCGATTAGTAGTCACCTCCTCCATCGGAGTGTGTGTGTGTGTGTGTATATATATATATGTGTGTGTGTGTGTGTGTGTGTGTGTACGTGTGTGTGCGTGTGTGTGTATAATGGACCTCACCAAATAGGTTGTTATAACTCGAATCAGGGAAAAACTCACAGATACTCTGGCTTCTTGTCAAATATTACACACGATTCCATGAGGATATTTTTATATAAATGTTGAGGCGTTCGGCCCGATCCAACATAAATATTTAAATTGTGCACTGCCGAGGGTCGAACGGAACGAACCACAGATACATCTATAGAACTGCCTAGGCGAACGGCCTGCTCCCATGAGAGTGTAGTACATAAATCCTGCCGAGGCGAACGGCCCGCTCCCATGTGAGTTATAATTGTTTTAAGGAAAATGGTTTGATGAAAACGTATAACGCGTGAGAAATCCATAAGAGGAACACCATTATTCCGTGGCAAGTCATGAAACTCGCGAAAACTTTAAAATAGCAAGTCTATCACTCTACACATGTCTAGTCTCAAGTTGTAATGCGAAATAAAAGAATTAAACGAGCAAGGATAATCCCAATAGTACAAGTACAGCATGGGGTGAACCTAAGTCTACCCGGACAATAACATGGATCTAACTACGTATGGGCTCTCGTCACCTCATTCGTACGTAGTCCTCACAATAAGTTTCACATATTAAATATATCACCTAGGGGTAGTGTCCCTCTCACAGAGTTAGACAGGAGACTTACCTCGTCTCAAAGCTTACTTTCCGGTCCACAATTGTGCTTTAAATCCTCAACTCGCTGCCAAACGACCCGAAGCTAGACAAATGTTACAATAAAATAGTCAATACATTCTCAAGAGTTCATATTCTAACAATTAAAGTGATTTTTCCACCCAAATTGAAGAATTCCTAAAATTTACCCTCGGGCCCTCGTGCCCGGATTCCAGAAATTTTCGAAAATAAACATTACCCATAACATCATGAACTCGAATATATGATTTATTCTCAATTCCATGTCCAAATTCGTGGTCAAAATCCAAAAATACCCATTTCTAGATTTTCTACCAAAATCCCAAATTTTCACTAATTTTCCATGAATTTCCATGTTAATATTTGTAAATAATCCAAGTATTTAACTTGAAATAGGTGGGAATCACTTACCTTGACATAGATGATGAAAATCTCCTCTTCAAAAGCTCCAAAAATCGCCTAACCAAGAGAGAAATGAGTGAAATGGGCTAAATCTCGCTTTTTAAAACATTCTGCCCAGCACAGTCGCCCCTTCTTCATCTTCGCAACCAAAGCCTCACGTTCGCGATGCCTTCGGGCCCTACTGCTTCGCGTTCGCAATTGAAGCTNTACACTAGTTTACAAAACATACGCATGATTCCATAGAAGTAGTTGTACAGAAATGCTGAGGCATACGACCCGATGCCATCATAATATGGTATATAACCATAGATACATCTATTATATATTGCCGAGGCGAACGACCCACTCCCATGAGAGTGTGGTACATAATCCTGCCGAGGTGAACGACCTGATCTCGTAAGGTGTGGTTGAACGACATGAACCATAGATGTATCTATCCTACCGAGGCGAACGGCCGCTCCCATTAGAATAAAAAATCTTTGACGGGTCCTTGACCTCACTCACGAAGGGACGGGTGAGTTTTAGGAAATCTTTGGGGAAAGCCATTCGATGAGAACACATAACGCGAGTGGAAATTCGTAAGAGGGGTACATTTATTCCGTGGCAAATCATAAAGTTCGTCCGATCTCTACAATAACGAGTCTACCACTCTACACAAGTCAAGTCTCAAGTCGTAACATAAAATAAAGGAATTTAATAGGAAAGATACTGCTCAAATAGCTATAGTATGGTGTGAACCTAAACCTACCGGACAATAACATGAATATAACTACGCATGGACTCTCGTCACCTCGTGCGTACGCAGACCCCGCTACTAGTAGCATATATCAATCACAACACCTAGGGGTAGTTTCCTCTTCACATAGTTAGACATGAGTTCCTTAATCCGGCTCCAACGGCACTCTAGCACCCCAAACCAATGCCCGTCTCCAAAAACTAGTCAATCAATGTGCAAATCCATAACTATATACTCTATTACTCATAATAAATCAATTTATAACCATTTCCCACTCCACTCAAGAAGTCGATAAAACCAACCCTCGAGCCCACATGCCCGGATTCCGAAATGTTTCGAAGATAAATATTATCCATAACATTACTAACTCAAATATATAATTTATTCCCAATTCCATGTCCTATTTTATGGTAAAAATCCAAGGATACAAATTTCTAGGTTTTTCTTAATAATCCAAAATGTTACTAATTTCCATGTTTAAATCCATACATACACCATGTATTTAACTTGAAATAGGTGGGAATCACTTACCTTGTGATTGATGCTGGAAATGGTGCTCCGTAATTGCTCCAAGATCGGCTCACATGGAGGAAATGGAATGAAAATGGCCAAATTCCCGTTTTAAAACTTTACTGCCCAGGTCCGCCCTTCTTCGCGATCGCAGAAAGACCATCGCGATCGCGAATGCCAAAAAAGTGCACTGCCTCCAACTTCCTCTTTGTGTTCGCGTCATCTTGGCCGCTTTCGCGAAGCCTTGTGATCACCACCTTTGTATTCACAGTCCACTAGCCGCCTTTGCGAAGACAAACTACACAAGGGCCCTGCTCCCTCTTCCTTCTACGCGTTCGCGATAGCACTCTCGCGTTCGCGTATGATGTTCCAAACTCTCTTCCGCGTTCGATGCCCCCGTGCTGCGTTTGCGATGAACAAACATCAAGAGCCCCAAAGATACTTCTTTGCAAATGCAGGACTCCCTTCGCATTCGCGAAGGACAAAACCAGAACCTACAACAATAATTCCAAAATAGCTCAACTTGATCTGAAACAACCCCGAAACACACTCGGGACCTAGGTGTAACGTCCCGATCGGTTGTTTTGAGATCTAGCATGTCGTTCGGTGGTTTGAGGCCATGAAAAGCTTCACTTCAGGTATTACGACTTGTACGCGTGGTCGGAATTAAATTTTGGGGAGTTTAGAGTTGATTTGGAAGGAAAAGTTCTCATTTTGGAAGCTTTAAATTGGAATAATTGACTAAAGTTTGACTTTTGATAAACGGCCTCGAAATCAGGATTTGAAGGTTCCAATAGGTTTGTATAATGATTTCGGACTTGGGCGTATGCTCGGATTGGGTTTTGGATGACCCGGGAGCATTTTAGCGCCTATTGTGGAAGTTGGCATTTTGGAAGAATTTTATAAATTTGGATTGAGGTGTATTTCAATGTTATCAATGTCCATTTTTGATTCCAAGTCTGGGAATAGATTCGTATGGTGTTTCTGGTATTGGGAGTGCGTCCGGAAGTGGATTTGGAGGTTCGTAGGTCATTTCAGGGCCATTTGGTGAAAGTTAGAAGTTTGAAGGTTTTTGAAAAGTTTGACTAGGAGTGGAATTTTTTTATATCGGGGTCGGATTCCGATTCTAGAAGTTGGAGTAGGTCCGTAATATTGAATGTGACTTGTCTACAAAAATTTTGGTCAATCAAACGTGCTTTGATAGGTTTCGGTATCAATTGTAGAAGTTTGAAGCTTCAAAGTTCATTAGGTTTGAATTGAGGGTGATGCGTAGTTTCGATATTGTTTGGCGTGATTTGAGGCCACGACTAAGTTTGTAATGTGTTTTGGGACATGTTGGTATATTTTGTTGAGTTCCCGAGGGCCTTGGGTGGATTCCGGATGGTTAACGGATCGAGTTTAGAGTTTGAAGAAGTGCTGAGGCAGCTGATATCTGGTGCAATCGCACCTGCGTGAAAGGGCCGCAGGTGCGAGTTCGCAGGTGCAGCGATGTGGTCACAGAAGCGACATTTGGAAGGAGATGGGATGGCCGCAGATGCGAGGATATTTCCGCATCTGCGAGCCCGCAGATGCAAGGAATGCTCCGCAGAAGCGGAATGCGAGCTGGGCAGCTGGAGTCGCAGACTGTAGATGCGGTGAAGCGGCCGCAGGTGCGGTAGTCGAGCAGGGCAGTGTTCTTTTTAAACAAAGGGGTTGGATCTAGTCCACTTCATTTCGTCCATGGGAGCCGATTTCGGAGCAATTTTGGAGTGCCATATTCCTCAGCAATTATGGGGTAAGTGATTTCTTCACATTGTGAGTTAAATACATGATTTTTATATGGATTCAAGCATGAAAATTTGTAGAAATTTGGGGTTTTTAAGAAAAACCTAGAAATTGGTATTTTTGGATTTTGACCATGAAATTGGACATGGAATTTGTAATAAATTATATATTTGAGTTCGGGGTGTTATGGATAAAGTTTATTTTTGAATATTATTATAATCCGGGCACGTGGGCCCGAGGGTTGATTTATCGACTTTTCGATCGGAGTTGGGAACTTATTTAAATTGATTTGTTATGAGTATTAGAGTGTGTTTTATGGGTTTGCACATTGTTTGACTAGTTTTGGAGCGATGGGCACCAGTTTGAGGAGTTAGAGTAGTGTTGGATCCAGTTACGGAACTTCAGAGCGAGGTAAGTCTCTTGTCTAACTCTGTGAAAGGGAAACTACCCCTAGGTGATATATTTAATATGTGTATCTTGTTGCGGGGACTACGTATGCACGAGGTGACGAGAGTCCATACATAGTCAGATTCATGTTATTGTCCGGGTAGACTTATGTTTACACCATGCTATACTTGCACTATAGAGATTATCTTTGCTCGTTTAATTCTTTTATTTCGCATTCTGACGTGAGACTAGACATGCGTAGAGCGATAGACTCGTTATTGTAAAGACTTCGCGAGTTTCTTGATTAGTCTCGAAACATTATACTCCTCTCATGAAATTGTGTCCGCGATATAATATATATGTGTGTGTGTGTGTGTGTGTGTGTGTGTGTGTGTGTGTGTGTGTGTGTGTGTGTGTGTGTGTGTGTGTGTGTGTGTGTGTGTGTGTGTGTGTGTGTGTGTGTGTGTGTGTGTGTGTGTGTGTGTGTGTGTGTGTGTGTGTGTGTGTGTGTGTGTGTGTGTGTGTGTGTGTGTGTGTGTGTGTGTGTGTGTGTGTGTGTGTGTGTGTGTGTGTGTGTGTGTGTGTGTGTGTGTGTGTGTGTGTGTGTGTGTGTGTGTTTCATTGAAAGGTTTTTCGTTAAAGAAATTATAACTCACAGGTTTATTCGTGAGTGGGGTCAAAGACCCGTTAAAGCTTCTTATTCTAATGGGATAAGGTCGTTCGCCTCGGAAGGATTTATGTATGGGAGCGAGTCGTTTGCCTCAGCATTTTAATAGATTCATCTATGGTTCATGCGGTTCGACCCTCGGTAGTGCACAGTTTAAATATTTATCTTGGATCGGGCCATATGCCTTGACATTTTCTATAACATATTCTCATGGAATCGTGCGTAATATTTGGAAAGAAGCCAGTGTATCCGTTAGTTTTCCTAATTTGATTTATGACAATCTATTTGATGAGATCCACTACATCTATATATATGCTCCGGTTAAGGAGGGGATTTCTAATGGAGAGCTTGAGTTCCTTGTAAAGAGGGGAATTTGTACCACGTATTTTATGCTTGTTTATTTCATTTATTTACTCTGCCTCATATTTATTTACCACTTTACCATACCTGATATTATTGAACCACTAGTAAGTGTCGATGTCGGCCCCTCATCTCTACTCCTTCGGGGTTAGGCAAGATACTTACTGGGTACACGTGGATTTACGTACTCATACTACACGTGCTGCACATTTATTTTGTGTAGGTACTTTTATATCTAGTGGTCCTTTGGGCACGAAGGCATGGATGATGCGGGGACTTGCCGCAAGCTGCATTTCAGGTACGATCCGCCGCCAGCAGAGTCCAGAGTTATTTATATTTTTCCTGTCTAATTTGTATTCCAGGCAGATGCTGTATTTTTGTTACTTCGTGACACCGGGTTTTGGGATTGCTTTTGGGTTTTTCTGTATTAAGGTTGTAAAAATATTGCCATTTACTTTGTAAATTTTATCTCTTTCCATTTAATTGAAATAAATTTACGATTTCAAAAATACTAAAATGAGTAATTAAGTTAAACATTTATTGTTGGCTTTCATGACAGTGGTGTTAGGTGCCATCACGATCTTTAATAGATTTTGGGTTGTGACAACATGGTATCAGAGCACTAGGTTCACTTAGGTCTCAGGAGTCATGAGCGAGTCTAGTAGAGTCTTGCGGATCGATCCCGAGACGTTTGTACTTATCTTCGAGAGGCTACAGGACTGTTAGGAGCACTCCCCTTCTTGATTCCTCATCGTGCGATTTGTTTCCTTTGAGGCTTATGTCTTTATTTCCTTCCTACTCAATCTTATGCGACGTGAAGCGCTTATTATCAATTGGGAATCGAAGAATTTTAATGGTACTATAGATATGGGGCAGGGTGTTTCTCCCTGCACATTCGAGCAAATTATTATTGTCTTCTTGCGGAAGGGTGTTCTCTCATTGCGGCTCTGTAGCTATATTTCGGATAGTTTTGAGGCTATGCGAAGGTTGCTATAATGTTCATGAGTTATTATCTCACGGTGTTGATGTAATGGTGGGGTGCTCGTTTGTCACGACCCAATGTTCCACCACAGGCGTCGTGATGGCACCTAGCCTCTAAGACTAGGTAAGCCGATTTCTATTACATTTTGAAGCCATTTTATTTTTTGTAAACGAAACTAATAGTGGAAATAATTATAACACCTTCCCAAGACTGGTAGTACTGAGTCACGAACTCTAATTGAATACATGGAATGATCATGAGGACTGAATATACAATACTGTTTGATTAAAAATTAACAGTACAGTGAAATGAAAAGACTCCATGGGACTGCGACGACTAAGCATATCTACCTTGAATCCTTGCGGTCCCGCTTTAACTCTGCTCAAGTCCGATATCTCCAATTCCTGGCTCTGCACAAAAATATACAGAAGTGTAGTATGAGAACACCACGATCGGTACCCAGTAAGTATGAAAACTAACCTTAGTGGAGTAGAGACGAGGTACAGTCAAGACACTCGCTACTCTAATAGCATGTGCAATATAATATACAAGATAGTAGGAAACAGATAACAATAAGGACATCATAAAAAACCAGGGATATACACAGCAAGACAACAAAACACCATTTAATATCGCTCAACAAGTAATAAATACAAGTACATCCAATTAAATCAAATTCTTCAAATAAATGTCCTTCAAATATAATTCTACCAAATAACTCTCCTTAAAATATATTTTGTTTCATATAATACTTTCTAAATAAAAATCCTTCCAAATAAATATTTTGAATATAATTCTTCAATTAAAAGGTCACCATGTGACACCTTATTTCATAATTATAAAAATACGGGTCTCAGCACATTTTCATATTTCCACGGCACTTCGTGCCCATAATTAAATAATCATATTTTTCCGGCACCTCTTGCACTCATTTCATATCACAACTGCACGGACAATGCACATGCCAATATCCTCAATGTATATAAGATCCACATGAACAATGTATTTCCACTAAAGTGAGTTTAAAAATTTTAAATCAAGTAAGAAATCATCAAAGAAATGAGTTTATTTTTGAACTCGTTTGGGTGAAGAAAATGACATTTCTATTAAAATGAAGCATCCGATGACTACTAATTTGGATGTAAAATTTATTAAATTAAAACATAATAGTAATTTCTTTTATTCGAAACCACTCAACTCTCGAAAACCAGTAAAGACCATAAACACAAATCTGCAGAGTCTTGTACAAAGAGCCAAAGCCAACACAATACAACAAGAAATAGCAGAACACATAATAAAATGAAATAATACATCACGAAAGAACACAAGAATTTACATATCACGGGAAAACAGAATAGCCAAAGGCAAGTGAATCTATAGAAAAATGTGCAAGACAGGGGGATCTCTCGAGGTACCGCCTCGTAGTCCCAAAAGTAAATATGCAAGACAAGGGATCTCCCGGAATACCGTTCCGTATTCCCAAAGTAAATATGCAGGGTAGGGGGATCTCCCGAAATACCGTTCCATAGTCCTAAAGTAAATATGCAAGATAGGGGGATCTCCCAGAATACCGTTCCGTAATCCCAAAGTAAATATATAGGGCAGGGGGATCTCCCGGAATACCGTTTCGTAGTACCAAAGTAAATATGCAAGACATGGGGATCTCCCGGAATATCGTTTCGTAGTTCCAAAGTAAATATGCAGGGCAGGGGGATCTCCCGGAATACCGTTCCGTAGTCCCAAAGTAAATATGCAAGACAAGGGGATCTCCCAGAATACCGTTCCGTAGTCCCGAAGTAAATATGCAAGACAGGAGGATCTCCCAGAATACAGTTCCATAGTCCCAAAGTAAGTAGGCAGGGGCAAAGGGATCTCCCGGAATACCGTTCTGTAGTCCCAAAGTAAATATGATTTCAACAACTGAACATCAAGTGCTCACATATCACATCATATCACAAATTGCACATCAAGTGCTCAAAATCTTACAACATATCACAAATTGCACATCAAGTGCTCAAATTTTACAACATATTATTTTTTCACAATAAGGAGTCACGACTCGATCATAATATGCAGAACATCTTACAAAATGTTCGGGAGTGAACAACTCAACCGAATAATATTTTACAATTTGGCACTTTGCCTTAATATGATTCACGATCGTTATAATTCAATACCAAATTATCATATAAAAATAACCTCGGTAAGCAAGGAACGAGGCATGACAATAAGTGATTTAATAAGTTACAAAAATTTTCCAACTTAATACTTAAGGGCGTCTACGAATTTCAACCGATATAATTTGCTCATATAAACCAAGTACGTACTCGTTACCTCGCGTACATGGTTATCAATTACATAATTTTCACATAATACTCAATGCCTAAGGGGTAATTCCCACACTCAAGGTTAGGCAAGACACTTACCTTATTTCACAACCAAATTAAAGATTCCAATAAATCTTTGCCTCGTGAATTCGTGTCTGAAAGCTCCAAATCTAGTCACAAACAATTCAATATACTCAACACGAATCGTAGGAATTAATTCCATATGCAAATATAAATTTTCCAACAAAATCCGAAATTTAACTCAAATATCGCACATGGGACCCATGTCTCAGAATCCGACGAAACTCATAAAATACGACAACACATTCAATTACGAGTTCCCCCATACCAATTTTATTAAATTCCGATATCGGATTGCCTTCAAATCTTCATTTTACATTTTTGGAAGATTTTACAAAAATCTGATTTTTCTTCCATAAATTCGCGGATTCATGATGTAAATTAGTATGGAATCTTAAAATATAATCAATATAGGATAAGGAACACTTACCCCAATGTTTACCCATGAAAATCGCCCAAATATCGCCCAAACCGAGCTCCCCAACTCTATTTTTGTCAAAAATGGTCAACAAACT
>AWOL01S0181325.1:31677-44654 GCA_000715115.1 Nicotiana otophora
AGGGGGATCTCCCGGAATACCGTTTTGTAGTCCCAAATTAAGTATGCAGAGTAGGGGGATCTCCCGAAATACCGTTCCGTAGTCCCAAAGTAAATATGCAAGACATGGGGATCTCCAGGAATACCGTTCCGTAGTCCCAAAGTAAATATGCAGGGTAGAGGGATATCCCGGAATACCGTTTCGTAGTCCCAAAATAAATATGCAAGACAGGGGGATCTCCCGGAATACCGTTCCGTAGTCCTGAAGTAAATATGCAAGACAGAGGGATCTCCCGGAATACCGTTTCGTAGTCCCAAAGTAAATATGCAGGGCAGGGGGATTTCCCGGAATACTATTCCGTAGTCCCAAAGTAAATATGATTTCGATAACTGCACATCAAGTGCTCGCATATCACATAATATCATAAATTACACATCAAGTGCTCAAATCTTACAACATATCACAAATTACACATCAAGTGCTCAAATCTTACAACATATTATTTTTCAACAATAAGGAGCCACGACTCGATCATAATGTGCATAACATCTTAACAAAATGTTCGGGAGTGAACAACTCAACCGAATAATATTTCATAATTTGGCACTTTGCCTCAATATGATTTACGACCTTTATAATTCAATACCAAATTATCATATAAAAACAATCTCGGCAAGCAAGGAACGAGGCGTGACAATAAGGGATTTAATAAGTTACAACAATTTTTCAACTTAATACTTAAGGGCGTCTATGAATTTCAAGCGATATAATTTGCAAATATAAACCAAGTACGCAGTTGTCACCTCGCGTACATGGTTATCAATTACACAATTTCCACATAATACTCAATGCCTAAGGGATAATTTCCCTACTCGAGGTTAGGCAAGATACGTACCTCGTTTCACAACCAAATTCAAGATTCTAATAAATCTGTGCCTCGCGAATTCGTGTCCGAAAGCTCCAAATTTAATCACAAACAATTCAATATACTCAACACGAATCGTAGGAATTAATTCCATATGAAAATACAAATTTTCCAACAAAATCCGAAATTTAACTCAAAAATTGCACGTGGGACCCATGTCTCGGAATCCAACAAAACTTATAAAATCCGACAACCCATTCAATTACAAGTTCCCTCATACCAATTTTATCAAATTCCGATATCGGATTGACCTACAAATCTTCATTTTATATTTTTGGAAGATTTTATAAAACTCTACTTTTCTTCCATAAATTCATGGATTCATGATATAAATGAGTATGGAATCATGAAATATAATCAATATAGGATAAGGAAAACTTACCCCAATATTTACCCATGAAAAACGCCTAAATATCGCCCAAACCGAGCTCCCCAACTCTATTTTTGTCAAAAATGGTCAAAAAACCTATTTATTGTGCCTCTGGTGATTTCGAGCGTCATAGGTAGCATGGGCTAGCGCCCCACGCTATTTTCAGTACCCGTAAATATCCTTGCGCCAGGGCTAGCGCCCCACGCTACCCTGGGCGCTCGCTGGGATGAGAAATCTTGTCCGATACGGAAATGGGCATAACTCTCTCATACGATGTCCGAATTCGACGATTCTTTTTGATATGGTTCAAAAATTTCAATACAGATCTAATTCTTCAATCCAAACTAAATGTAGATCTCATTTGATTAATGTGATACCATGTATTCTTGAAGAATCAATGTCAAAATATAGCAAATCAAGTCCGATTGACCTCACATTGTGCATATAACTCATAATACATCATATGAAACTACTCAAGACTTCAAATAGTAGAAGGGAGAGTAATAACTCAAATCGACAAGTCGGGTCGTTACATAGTTTATGTGTCGATACAGTAAATAACTTGAAGGGAGGATTTCTCAGCGCATGATGTAGAGGTTCAACATTTAATTCCAGCAAAGGAAAAGCAATCACACTATGAATGTTTAGGTTTTGGATGATGGAGTAACATGAATTGATATTTCTGAGCATGGTAGAGTTCTCAATTGTGATGTGGTGTCATCGTCCTTATTGAATGTGTTAAGGTTCGCCGATTTTATGGTCTTCTTCAAATTGCCTTCGGGGCAGGGTATTGTGAAGTGGTGCCTGAGATGCAGTTGTCAGAAATAACGAAGTGTAGCTATTTCGGAATCAAATTGGTACTTCTAGTATGTATGGCTCGAGGAAGTTGATCTTCTAAGAGGTTTAGAGTTGGTAGCGACTCATTTGTTTGGATGTTATAGAGATGTATTCGGATTGGAGGCAAAAATTGGGCAGCGAAGGGCGAGGAAGCTCATGTGGGAGGTGTTTTACGGTGGTTGAATTGCTAGAAGGTCAAGTATGAAAAGCAGAAGTCAAGGAGTTGCATAAAGAAGAGGGTTGAACCAAAGTAGGAGAGTGGCAGAGTAACATATGGGTTCTGTGGTAGGATGGCCACATGCCTTGAGGAAAGTTTAGAGCTACTTTGGAATTTCACGGTGGGCAGTGACTATATCCACAGATTTTATTTGGATGCAACATGACTTCGAGATTGGAATGTATTGGTGGACTTTCAGTTGACGTCAATGGGGAAGAAAGAATCTTGGTGGGTTCTAGGGTTATGTAATAGTAGCTTCAAGCTAAGTGGGGGAGCCCCACAGTCTACGATTGGATTGTGTAGTTGTCTACTTGTGTGGTTTCTGGTTATCGGTGTATAGGTATTATTACGACTAAGGAAAGAAAACATCAGTGGTAATTTGAGCAAAGGATTTGAGGAGTGTGTTCTATATTGGGCCTTATCGATTCATGCTCAGGTTTTGGGAAGACTTAGAGTCTATGCTTTGTGTGGATGTGATGTACAAGGAAAAGAATTCAGCCGGTTGCTTCTTTGGGAGGCTGTTCATGTGATGGCAGAGCACGAGAGTCGGCTTATATTCGAGAACAAGTCAGAGTGGGTGACTCTCAACAATGGTCCTAGTAAGTTCAAAAATTACAGTGCGATGCCTAAGGATTTCGAGCCCGTGGTATGGTTAAGTATCGAGCTTTTGCAGTGGATTATGAAAGGGGCTTGGAGTGTTCTATGTTATCTTCGGTCTTCGGTGTAGTATTGGAGGAATGGAAGAAAATACCTTCGGATTTATAGAGGAAGTATCGAAATGGGTGTACCAGTTGAAAATGCGAATGTACGCACAAGGAGGGTATGAGTTAGTTCGTGGGTTTTGAGGCAACGTGGTCTCGTGAAATAGAGTCACTTAGGATGAGTGCGGATTAGGTTAGTTATATTTTGAATGGAGCTATTTTTATTTCGAAGGCAAGTCTGGAGTAAATTAGAAGAAGTCGGATCGTCTAGCAATGGTTGAACTTGCATGATGGTGGCAATGATTAATTCCTTCAATGTGTTGAGTTGTACATGTGATTTGTGGTGGTACGTGCGAGGCTTGACGGCCTCCGTAATTTGATTTATTTGGAGATATTCTAATATAATGGAATGTTATGTGTAAATGGATTCCGGAAGAGTTATGGTGGTTTAGACCACTACTTGAGGATCGTATTTTCTACGGTCATGGGAATTCAGTAGCCTGTTGCAATGGTTCTCCTGAAATGAGTTAAGTGAAAGGTTTCTATATGATGTAGTGATTATTATATTAGTGGTTCAAGAGTTATGATGAAATTGTTGTACTCTTAAGTATTGGTATGTTAGGTGCAATGAGCAACATGGGAATTGGAAGTTGAGGATCAAGGTTGCGGTTCGGTGTAGACAACAATGTTACGAGCTTGGATGTGCAGGAAAGAATTCAAATATTTAGAGCAAGCTGGTATTGTCTTTAGCGTCACCTGAGATCAGTATCCTGTGTAAGAGGCTTTTTGTACTGATTTTTGGATTCCCGATTTGTTTTAGGGCATTGTATGGCCAACGATATGGATGTGCAGACTTTGTTACCTGGTGCGGGAGGTCGTGGGAGCGTATCCCACGGGAAGATTTTATAAGTGTGATGTGTAGTCACTTGAATGATTAAAGATTGAAACCGAGTATGGCGATTATGGTACTATCGCTAATATGAGAGTTTAGGCCTGGAAGGTGCTCTATTTATATGGTTGTGAACTGTGGAAGTTGTTCCGGATTGGACGACTACTCTTATGTGTCACGAATAGGGTTGTTATGGATCCTTGGGAGGTTATTAGCCCATTTCAGTACGATCAGAATCGGGTTGAGGTCCGTGGATGGATCTAAATGTGAATGCGTGCTCTACACTAGCATGGGTGTGTTCATTCAGCATAGCATTCCTTATGGAGGAGCGTTCGGGTGTTGGATGTTATTTTCGTCATCAGCTATTTCATGTAATACTCTATTGTGCCGTATGGGTTGTGAGACAGCTTGATTATTCGCACATGTGTTCTGATCTTGTGTAGCTTGCGGTGTTATATGAGTAGGATGGCTCTCAAGATGTAAGTCATTTATCACACCTTAGTCATGCTTGAGTTTTGTAGCGTATGGCACTATCTGTCTCCCCAGGATTTATATTATGCACTTCGCGTGCTTGTGGTTGATATTTGGGTATCATGTTTAGATCGGGTGGCATGTCGCCATAGGTATCACGGTTGGATCGGGTTGCATGCCGCAATGGTATCATGTGTGGATCGGGTTGCACGTTGCAACAACATTATGTTGAATACAGTTCCCCATATATATTCTTGTGTTCTCTGTTTCTCACTTTCTGAGGAAGGTTCATAACATCCTTTCGGTTGTTTAACTAGTTACGTGGGTAGAGTAGCTCTTTCCATAGTTCGTTTAATTTTATATCACATTTGAGTTTGTAGTTTGTTGGCGCCTTGTGGCATCATACGATACTTTTGGAAATGTCTGAGGTGGCTTATTGCGTGAGCATCTTGTACTGGGGAAGACGAGATTATTGGACCTGGGATCAGTGAGATCAGAGTTATATGAAACATATTAAAGAGAAAATATCGTTATTTGGTTCATAATGAGGTGATGGTTATTGTCAAGAGGAGAGACTCGATGATTTGTTGGCTTGGCAGTTGATTATGAATTTCTACACATCTCTTATGTCATGGCGACATCGCAAGAGTTGGAACAGGACTTATATGTGTTATGAGATGCGTTGTGGGCATCAGACTCGTGGGATTTTGGCTATTGTTGTCAAAGGACGTTATTATGGTCATGTGAATCATGCGGTGCATGGTGTGAATTTAGTAAGGGTATACAATCATGTCTGGTACAGTTTGTAATGATTGATACGGTGTTCGTATGCTGGAAACAGGCCTAGTAGAGAATTTCAGATGTTGGAATTTGGGTTAACTTGACTGAATAAAAGGGAGAATCTTCATATTGCTCAAGCTAATGTGTTAAACTGGGTTGTGGTAGTTCGAGGACGAACGTATGTTTAAGTAGGAGAGAATGTAATGACCCGACCGGTTGTTTTGATCTCTAGCACGTCGTTTGGCGGTTTGAGTCCATGAGAAGCTTCACTTTAGGTATTATGACTTGTACGCGTGGTCGGAATTGAATTTCGGAGAGTTCGAAGATGATTTGGAAAGAAAAGTTCTCATTTCGGAAGCTTTAAGTTGGAAGAATTGACTAAAGTGTGAATTTTGAGCAAACGACCTCGGAATCAGGATTTGAAGGTTCCAATAGGTTTGTATGATGATTTCGGACTTGTGCGTATGCTTGGATCGGGTTTTGGATGACCCGGGAGCGTTTCGGTGCCTATTGTGAAAGTTGGCATTTTGAAAGAATTTCATAAATTTGGGTTGAGCTATATTTCAATGTTATCAATGTTTGTTTGGGATTCCGAGTTTGGGAATAGCTCCATATGCTGATTCTGGTATTGGGAGTGCGTCCGGACGTGGATTTGGAGGTCCGTAGATGATTTCGGGGTCATTTGGCGAAAGTTAGAAGTTTGAAGGTTTTTGAGAAGTTTGACCGGGAATGGACTCTTTGATATCGGGGTCAGATTCTGATTCCGGAAGTTGGAGTAGGTCCGTAATGTCGAATGTGACTTGTCTGCAAAATTTATGGTCAATCGGACGTGATTTGATAGGTATCGACATTGATTGTAGAAGTTTGAAACTTCAAAGTTCATTAGGTTTGAATTGGAGGGTGATTCGTATTTTCGATGTTGTTTGGCGTGATTTGAGGCCTCGACTAAGTTCGTAATGTGTTTTGGGACGTGTAAGTATATTTGGTTAAGGTCCCGAGGGCCTCGGGTGGATTCCGGATGGTTAACAGATCGAGTTTGGACTTGGAAGAAGTGTTGAGGTAGCTGATCTGATGCAATCGCACCTGCGTGAGAAGTGTCGCAGGTGCGAGCCCGCAGGTGCGGTGATGTGGTCGCAGAAGCGACATTTGGACAGAGCTGGGAACTTGTTTAAATTGATTTGTTATGAGTATTATAGTGTATTGTTATCGGTGTGCACATTGTTTGACTAGTTTTGGAGCGACGGGTACCAGTTTGCGGTGTTAGAGCGGCATTGGAACCGGTTACAGAACTTCGGAGCGAGGTAAGTCTCCTGCATAACTCTGTGAGAGGGAAACTACACCTAGGTGGTATATTTAATATGTGTAACTTGTTGCGGGGACTATGTATGCATGAGGTGACGAGAGTCCATACGTAGTCAGATTCATGTTATTTTTCGGGTAGACTTATATTTACACCATGCTATACTTGTACTATAGAGATTATCTTTGCTCGTTTAATTCTTTTATTTCGCATTCTGACATGAGACTAGACATGCGTAGAGTGATAGACTCGTTATTGTAGAGACTTCGCGAGTTTCATGATTAGTCACGAAATAATTATACTCCTCTCATGAATTTGTGTCCGCGATATGTGTGTGTGTGTGTGTATGTATGTATGTATGTTTCGTTAAAAGGTTTTCCGTTAAAACAATTATAACTCACACGTTTATTCGTGAGTGGGGTCAAAGACCCATTAAAGCTTCTTATTCTAATGGGATCGGGCCGTTCGCCTTGGCATGAGCGGGTTGTTCGCCTCGGCACTTTAATAGATGCATCTATGGTTCGTGCCTTTTGACCCTCGACAGTGCACAGTTTAAATATTTATGTTGGATCGAGCCGTACACCTCGACATTTCCTATAACATATCCTAATGGAATTGTGCGTAATATTTGGCAAGAAGCCAGTGTATCAGTGAGTTTTCGTGATTTGAATTATGATAATCTATTTGATGAGATCCACTATATCTATATATATGCTCCGGTTAAGGAGGGGATTTCTAATGGAGAGCTTGAGTTCAATGTAAAGAGGGGAATTTGTACCACGTATTTTATGCTTGTTTATTTCATTTATTTAATTTGCCTCATATTTATTTACCTCTTTACTGTACCTGATATTATTGGACCACTAGTAAGTGTCGATGTCGTCCCCTCGTCTCTACTCTTTCGGGGTTAGGCTAGATACTTACTGGGTACACATGGATTTACGTACTCATACTACACTTGCTGCACATTATTTTGTGCAGGTACTTTTATGTCCGGTGGTCCTTTGGGCACGGAGGCACGGATGATGCGGGGACTTTCCGCGAGCTGCATTTCAGGTTACGATCCGTAGCCAGCAGAGTCTCCTCTAGAGTTATTTGTATTTTTCCTGTTTAATTTGTATTCCGGATAGATGCTGTATTTTAGTTACTTCCTAGTAGATGCTCATGCATTCGTGACACCAGGTTTTGGGAATGCTTTTGGGTTGTTCTGTATTAAGGTTGTAAAAATATTGCCATTTACTTTGTAAATGTTATCTCTTACCATTTAATTGAAGGAAATTTACGATTTCAAAAATACTAAAATGAGTAATTAAATTAAACTTTTGTTGTTGGCTTGCCTGACAGTGGTGTTAGGCGTCATCATGACCTTTAATGGATTTTGGGCAGTGACACCTGGGACCCCGTCCAATTACACCAACCAGTTCCTAAATGCAACACGAACTTAATCGAAGCCTCAAACCACGTCAAACAACATCAAAACCATGAATCGCACCCCAATTCAAGCTTAATGAACTATAGAACTTCAAACTTCAACATTCGATGTCGAAACCTATCAAATCACGTTCGATTGACCTCAAATTTTGCACACAAGTCATATTCGACATTACGGACCTAATCCAACTTCTGGAATCATAATCTGAACTCGATATCAAAATGTCCACTCCCGGTCAATTTCCCAAAAACTTCAAATTTCTAACTTTCGCTAAATTACCCCGAAATGACATACGAACCTCTAAATCCACATCTGTATGCGCTCCGAAGACCAGAGTTACCATGTGGAGCTATTCCCAGTCTCGGAATCCAAAACGAACATTGATAACATTGAAATACACTTCAACCCAAATTCATGAAATTTTTCCAAAATGCCAGCATTCCACAATATGCGTCGGAACGCTCCCGGGTCATCCAAAATCCGATCTGGACATACGTCCAAGTCCAAAATCATCATACGACCCTATTGGAACTTTGAAATCCCGATTTCGTGGTCGTTTACTCAGAATTTAAACCTTAGTTAGTTCTTCCAACTTAAAGCTTCCGAAATGAGAATTTGCTTTCCAAATCAACTCTAGACTTTCCGAAATTCAATTTCGACCATGCGTACAAGTCATAATACCTGAAGTGAAGCTACTCAAGGTCTCAAACTGCCGAATGATGCGCTAGGACTCAAAGTGACCGGTCGGGTCGTTACATAGAAAGTGTATGAAGCAAATTGAGATCTAGAAATAGAGATATAGAGAGGAATCAAAATCATACCTACAACCTGGAAGAATTTTGTTTGTTGAAGGCTAAATTGCAATGGTAGGTTTTCTTACTTCAACAACTTTGCAAACTTATGGAGGCTTCACCGTAATAGTTGAAGGCCGCACAATGAGATATATTTTGTTTAAGGAAAATCGATTGGTAAAGTATATCGGAGGGGAACTATTAAGAGGGAAAACTAAATTGGAGGGAAGAGGAAAAGTAAAAACCAAAGTTTTGCGGGATATTCTCTTGAACTGACACTAAAAATATACTTATTGCTGGCTAATATTCTTTGGCTGCTAATATTTTGTTGTAGTGTGGTTGTCAACTTGAACATTAGCAATTCAAAGGCTATCATGCAATCATCATTGAAGTGAAACTTAACATCTTTCTCTAAGAGCTTGCACAATGGGTTCACCACTTTAGAAAAATCCTTTATGAAGCGCCGGTAGAACCCCGCGTGACCCAAGAAACTTCGAACGCCTTTCACCAAAGTTGGAGGTGGAAGTTTAGAAATCACCTCTATCTTCGCCTTGTCGACCTCTATTCCATTCTTTGAAATCTTGTGGCCAAGGACAATGCATTCCTCGATCATGAAATGATATTTCTCCCAATTCAACACCAAGTTCATTTCTTCACACCTTGCCAATACTCTATCCAAATTTGCCAAAGAATCATCAAAGGAATCCCCGACTATCGAGAAGTCATCCATGAAGACTTCAAGGTAGTCCTCTACCATATCCGTAAAAATCGCCATCATACACCTTTGAAAAGTCGTCGGTGCATTGCATAAGCCAAATGGCATCCGCTTGAAACCGAAAGTGCCATAGGGACAAGTGAATGTTGTTTTCTCTTGATCTTTCGAGGCAATAAGAATTTGGTTGTAGCCCGAATATCCATCTACAAAGCAATAGAAAGCACGATCGGCCAACCTATCAAGCATTTGGTCAAGGAAGGGAAATGGAAAATGGTCTTTCCTCATGACTTTGTTTAGCTTCCGATAGTCCATACACACTCTCCACCCGGTCACCGTTCTTGTGGGAATCAATTCGTTTTTATCATCGGTGACCACTGTTATGCTCCCCTTTTACATGACACATTGCACCGGAGAAGTCCACGAACTATCGAAAATAGGGTAGACCCACCCCGGCATCTAACCATTTGATAATCTCCTTTTTGACCACGTCTTGCATGGCTTCATTGAGTCTCGTTTGATATTCAATGGAGGGTTTGCAATCTTCCTCCATGTTAATATTGTGCATGCAAAATGTGGGGCTTATTCCCCGAATATCTGCCATAGTCCACCCAATAGATTTCTTTCTCTTGTGGAGCACTGCCAATGTAGAGTAAACCTGCATGTTAGTCAAACAAGAGGAAAGAATAACCGGTAAAGTAGAACAAGGGCCAAGGAATTCATACCTGAGATGCGGGGGCAATGGCTTCAACTCCAAGATAGGAGGCTCTTCAATTGAAGGCTTTGTAGGAGGAGTTTTCCTATTCTCAAGATCCAAAGAAAGTTTCCGGGGTGCATAGTTGTATGACCCTATTCCTTGCAAAGAATTAACATATTCCATGAAACCATCCATCTCATCATCATCAAAATTGAGTAAGACGGCCTCTAATATATCACCCACATTAATCGTGGCACTTGTATTACCAATAATCACATTGGTCACCAAGTCCACGAAAGAACACACTTCATTGCTATTCGGTTGCCGCGTAGATTTCCACACGTAGAGTTCTCTGGCTTCCACATGAACAAGAGCCTTCCCAGTATCACGGAAAGGTCTACCAAGAATAATCGGCACCTTATAGTCCACTTCACAATCAAGAATAACAAAATCCGCCAAGAGAATGAACTTATCAATACAAACCAATCATCTTCAATCACCCCCAACAGTCTCTTCATTGTACGATTGACCATTTGTAATATTATAGATATGGGTCTTAGTTTCCCAATTCCCAAGGTCTTGAAAATCAAATGGGGCATCAAATTGATACTCGCCCCAAGATCATAAAGAGCTTTAGCAAACTTAGCACTTCCAATGGTACAAGGGATTGTGAAAGCACCAGGATCCTGAATCGTCAAAATATAATGTATTCACTGCATAGCAATTCGCCAAAAAACTAGACCAAATTTGAACAAATTATTTTTGGCGTATTTGGGATTAAATCCATGTGATTTGCATTCTTTCTATATATCATATCAAGTTAAATTATCATGTGTCATCATGTTCCAGATTTAACACAAATATACTCGATATATAAAGAATAATATTTTATATTTATAACAAATTCAATTTAATAAACTGCTTGAAAACCCATCTAAATGACCTCAAAAAGCCGAAATACAGCATGATTCACTGCATAGCATTGAGGTTTTTTTATTAGATCATTTTCGATGAACCTACTAAGTTTCAGGTCAATCGGAGTTCGTCAAGTTCATGACCACCAGCCTGTAACCAAACTCGGAGAATAACTGTTTTTAAGCAGTTTCATGAATTAAAATAAATATGATATTGATTTCCATTCTCCTTATAATTATACTATGATCTCAAGGAATATATTATGTTCCACCTATTTCTAGGATACATAATATCTCCTTTTGCATTAAATTATCCTTTTATTAAACACACAAGAGCCTAAGATATCATATTTTCTTCTGTTCGGCAAAAACCCCGATATCTCTTCTCATGGATGGAGTTGGTCTCACTAGCACCCAAAGATAAAACTATTTTCTAGTTAAAAACTACCACCACTAATGTAGATTTATCAAGGATATTTTTCATATGGTACATTAAGCAAATTTTAATGACTCTAATAAATAGATTATTTTGTGGATCTTACCTATTAATCATAATGTTCATTCCATGAATAGACATAATTTCGCATGTACAATGTATTAAGAATTTTTCATGAGTTCAAATAAATAAACCGCTTTAGTGGTAACTATTTACTACTCATAAAATTCTCAATTTACAAGTGAATATACATGTAGCTCATAAAATTATTTTATGGTAGAATATGGACTATAGCTTAAAAGCCATACCAATAATATAAAACTCATACAAAATACCGTCATATTTCACTTAATTACAGCCACTAACCATAGAACAAAATTCTTCATCGAAAATCCAATACTAGTAATCACGAAGGGCATGAAGATATAAACTAACATTTGAGAAACTTTTTATGCACAAATATGCCAAACGCACCAATCATTACTCATCCAGGATATCAAGCAGAGGATTTTACTTTTTTACAAAATAATTATATCATCACACAATATCAAGTATACCTTGTAAGACCTAGTCAATAAAATTCTACACCTCTATTATTGATTTTTAATACAAGAACACGTCTATTTACTAACTAGATGAATGTTGGCCCGCGCTCGCGGGCCCAACTATTGAGATTTGATTGCAAAATTTACACAGCATTAGCTGAAACACAATTGAAATTCTTAAACAATACTAAGTGACACAATAAAATGACTATGTTTTCAAAGAAATTTGGCATCAGAGCATTCAAGCAGTGAAAAGTCTTCTTTCCCTTCTCCAATTACATTAACAAAGATGTCCAACAAAATACCGTTGTGCTTAAATATATATACATGCAGATTAAAGGCTGAATAACCTTTAAACTTGACCGAATTTTTCATTAAGACACCTATACTATGTCTTGTTCCAATTAGACACTTGAACTATGTAAAAAGTGTACTTATTAGACACAACTCGCTGACATGGCATATATCGTGAGATACACAGTATTCAAGCGCGTGAAATTGCTCTATGTTAAACTACACACAAAAAATTGCCGGAAAATATAAGATTTCACCGGGAAAATGAACTTTCCAGCCATGGTGGTTCTACTTCACCTCCAATTCTTCTGAACTTGTTATCTCTTCCACTTCTTTTCAACCATAGAATTCAAACTCTTCTCCTCATGCCATTTCTCAAACTCATACCATTTTTACCGTCTGTTCTTTCGGAACTCGTTCTGCAATTTTTTGACCATTCTTTTTAGCCATTGTGCCGTGCCCACTTTTACTACTGTTTGGGTTTATTCAGTCACTGGTTTCTTGATCTGTTTCATAGATTTTTGGTGTCGGAAGGAAGAGCTGCTTTCTTTGACTGTGAAGTCTGGACCTAGCAGCCGTCGTTGTTGATTCCTCTCACTCATACACACTCCTCCCTTTCACACACGCTTAGGCCTCTAGTAATAGCTTGAAATTACAGAGTTCAGATCTGAAATTCAAGGTTACAAA
>AWOL01S0181330.1:0-12706 GCA_000715115.1 Nicotiana otophora
CTATTCGACGGTACTAACGTCCCTTTTGCCGGGGGCGCTGCATCTTTAAATGGATACAGGTGGGTTCCCCAGCAGGAGACATTGATCAGTAATAGCAGTACACCCTCTTTCCAGCTGACTTGGTGAACCCCACTTCATCCTGGGGTCATGTATCTTTTGATCTTTATGTATTATGATTGAGGTATAGCCGGGGCCTTGTTGCCGGCATTATCATTGTACACTTCTTTATCCATAGAGGCTCTGTAGGCATAGTGTGGGTTGTGTATTGGTGCTGGAAAAAGACAAACTATATTATGTTGTGGTTGTATTACTCGTCCATTTGAGACTTTAAAAATGATGAAACTATTGGTAAGAAATTGGTAATTGCAGACATGACCACTTTATTGTTTAATTAAGGAAAACATATATTCTCTTTATTCATGAATGAGTTTGGGTAGAAGGAATCTAATAGGCTTGCTCGGTCAGGTTCACTCGCTCCTCGGTTTTTGGGGCATGACAGGAACAGCTCTGTTATGTTATTTGGGACTTGCCTGTAAAATTTGACGTCATTCCGGGTTGATTTGATAGGTTTCAGCACGGGGTTTAGAAGTTGAAAGATTTGAAAATTTATAAGTTCGATTCATGGTGCGATTCATAGTTTCAACGTTGTTTGATGCGATTTGAGACCTCGAGCAGGTCCGTGTTAGGGTATAGAACTTGTTGGTATATTTGGACGGGGTCCCGATGGCCCTGGGTGTTTTTCGAACAAGTTGCGGATGATGGTTATGGTTTTGGGGAGGTATGAGTTCTGGTGTAATCGCACCTGCAAACCTTGGGCGCAGGTGCGATGGTCGCAGGTGCGAAGATGGAGGCGCAAGTGCGAGAAGAGCTGGACTTTGCAGTCTCCGCAGGTGCGGAGAATTTTCGCGCATCAGCGGACTCGCATGTGCGGAGATGGAAGCGCAGATGCGAGAATTGAGAGTTGGCCTGGGGTCGCAGGTGCGAGGAAGTTCCGCATCTGCGATGCCCGCGGATGCGCAGAAGGCTTGTAGGTGCGGAGGCTGTGGGAGTTAGTGACTCCGCAGGTGCGATTGGTTAGACCGCAGGTGTTGTAGGCGCAGGTGCAAGAAATGATCGCAGGTGCGAGGATCGCTGGGAAGAAAGGGGTTGGAATCGAGGGTTAGTTCATTTTTCACTCTATTTTTTTATTTTTAGCCCGGGAGAAGGCGATTCCTTGAGGGAGTTTCAGAGGAATCTTGTGGGTAACGATTTCTTACTCGAATTTGGTTTTATTGCATTAATCTATAGCTGTTTCTCCATTTAATTTTGGATTTTTGGGGTTGCAATGGGGAAAAATTGGAAGAATTTCTTCAATAAAGATTTTGAGTTTTGAAGGGTAATTTGTGGTCGGATTTGAGTAATTCTTATATGGTGGGACTCGTGAGAGAATGGGTGTTCGTATTTTTTTATTTTTACCCGATTTCGAGATGTGGGCCCGGGTCGACGTTTTAGGGCAAATTTTGGATTTTTTGTTTAAATATTGATTTCATTGATTAGATGAGTCTATTATTATTGTATTCATGTTATGAAATTATATTTGGCTAGATTTGGGCCATTCAGAGCAGGATATTTGTGGAAAGGCATTACGACCGATTGTTTGAGCTTGGTTCGAGGTAAGTATCTTGCCTAACCTTGTGTGAGGGACTTCCCCTTAGGATTTGAGTCTCCTATGTTAATTGTTGTCCGTGTACACGAGGTGACGAGTGCGTGCACGGACTTATTTGTGGGAAGTTGGCCTTTTAGGGTTCTTAAGTCCTTGTATTCATTGAATATGCAGTTGTTCTTGTTATGATTATATATCTTAATTACTAGATTCACATCTACCTGCTTAATTAGAGTCAATTGCTTCATGATTCACTATTATTGTTACTTGATTCATATGTGCCTTAACTGAAACTGTTATCTCTTTTATAGCCATGCTATCTTTTTATAACTGCTTATCTTTGTTTGGAATTTATATTATTTCATCCTATAATTGTTCATTCTTAATTGAGGTTATGATTAATTTTCCGCTGCTTATCCTTAACTGAATTGTTAAATATCTTTCGTAATTTCCTCAACCTTAAAAGAAATTTAGATATCTTATATCTTAGTCGACTTGTTTTATTTGGTATTATTTGATTCGTGTTAGCTTCCCTGTTGTTGAAGTGTATATTGTGGGATCGTTGCTACACATTAGTTTTCCCTTTGTTGAGTTGTTCTCTTTACGCCTAGCATTCTTTACTGTGGTTATTCCTTGTGAATTGGTTCTACCGTTTCTTTGTGAATTAAAGTTCTTGAGTTGATTTACTTGTCGTACTTTGTATTATTGTCATTGTTGTTGTTGTACTTGTTGTGGTGATGCACGAGGTTTCTATCGTGCGGTTATTATTACTGTGATGCACAAGGTTTCTGTCGTGCGGTTGTTATTATGGGGTTGCACGAGGTTTCTGTCGTGCTATTGTTACCATTGATATTTGCACATGCGGCGTGACAAGGCGGGATATGTATATATATATATGTGGGTTGCGCATGTGACGAGATAAGGTGGGAACACTATTATGCACGTGTGGCGAGACAAGGCGGGTATTTATGTTACTATTGCACATGTGGAGAGACAAAGTGGGTTGTGTCAGGGGTTGATTTGTGATGATTTGTGGCCTGGGGGCGTTCTTGTTGTTTATATTGCATAGTCTTTATGTAGACATCATGCTTCTGTTGTTCATGTACTTATATCTGTTCAGTTTATTAGACCAATAGGTGTCTTGACTCTTCCTCATCACTACTCCACAGAGGTTAGTCCTGATACTTACTAGTCACCGCTATGGTGTGCTCATGCTACTCTTCTGCACATTATTTTTGTGCAGATCCAGGTAATTGTTCGTTAGCTAGCTGTGTCGACTGTTGCTGCAGAGACTCAAGGTAAACCTACCGCTGCGTTCGCAGGCTTCGGAGTCACCTTCAACTTTTTGTTTTGCACTATTTATTCTTATTTCTGGACAGTTGTATTTAGAAGTTGTCTAGGAAATACTCTGTATAGCTTATGACTTGTACTACCAGTTTTGGGAATTGTAAGAGATTTTATTTAAATAATGTTGTTATTTTATTGTTAGGCTTACCTAGTCCCTAAGACTAGGTGCCATCACGATACCCAAACAGAGGGAAAATTGAGTCATGACAAGTTGGTATCAGAGCCCTAGGTTCATAGGTGCTACGGGTCATAAGCGAGTTTAGTAGAGCCTTGCGGATTGGTACAGAGACGTTTGTACTTATCTTCGAGAGGCTACAGAACTATTAGGACAATCTCACTTCTTTCATTCCTATTGTGCGAGCTTATTGATCTCGGAGTTTGAACTTTTATCATTCTATTCTCTCACAGATAGTGAGGACACGAGCTACAGTTATACAACTACGTTGCTCCCGAAGCAAGTATCGCTAGAGGCAGAGGCCGAAGAGGAGTAAGTGTCGCAGCCAGAGCACCTACCAGAGCAGCAGTTGAGGGGCCGCCAGTAGTTCCAATTAGGGAGTAGGTACCGGAGGTGCCTGTTATTACCTCCAGACTTCAGGAGACCTTAGCACAGTTCCTGAGCATGTTTGGTACATTGGCTCAGGCAGGGTTGATTCCGGTTGCACCAGCTACTTCACATACCGGGGGAGGAACCCAGACTCCCGTAGCCCACACCCCAGAGCAGAGAGTTCTTGTTGGTCAGGTTCCAGGTGTCATGGCAACATAGCTTGTTGTTCCAGTTCAGCCCATGGTAAGGGCAGCAGCATCTGAGGAAGAGTAGCTTAGACTTGCAAGGTTCAAGAAATATGACCCTCCTACATTCAGGGGTTTGGCTTCAGAGAGTGCACATGGTTTTCTAGAAGAATGTCACCGCATTCTCCATACTATGGGTATTGTGAAGACGAGCGGGGTTGCTTTTACTACGTTCCACCTCAGGGGAGCGGCTTACCAGTGGTGGCGGGCATATGAGCTGTGTAGCCCAGCCGAGTTAGCTTCACTTACATGGGTTAAATTGTCAGAGATGTTCCTGAGAGAGTTTATACCTCAGTCCCTTCAAGATGCATGGCGCACGAAGTATGAGTAGTTGCGCCAGGGCACTATGTCAGTGTCAGAGTATGCCGTGAGATTCAGTGAGTTGGCCTGGGGTCGCAGGTGCAAAGAAGTTCTGCATCTGTGATGCCCGCGGATGCGCAAAAGGCTCGCAGATGCGGAGGCTGTGGGAGTTAGTGACTTCCGCAGGTGCGACTGGTTAGACCGCAGGTGCGGTAGGCGCAGGTGCGAGAAATAATCGTAGGTGCGAGGATCGTTGGGCATAAAGGGGTTGGAATCGAGGGTTAGTTCATTTTTCACTCCATATTTTATTTTTAGCTCGGAAGAAGGCGATTCTTTGAGGGAGTTTCAGAGGAATCTTGTGGGTAACGATTTCTTACTCGAATTTGGTTTTATTGCATTAATCTATAGTTGTTTCTCCATTTAATTTTGGATTTTTGGGGTTGCAATGGGGAAAACTTGGAAGAACTTGTTCAATAAAGATTTTGAGTTTTGAAGGGTAATTTGTGGTCTGATTTGAGTAATTCTTATATGGTTGGACTCGTGAGTGAATGAGTTTTCGCATTTTGTGATTTTTACCTTGTTTTGAGATGTGGGCTCGGGTCGACCATTTAGGGCGAATTTCGGAATTTTTGTTAATATATTGATTTCATTGATTAGATGAGTCTATTATTGTTGTATTCATGTTATACATTTGTGTTTGGCTGGATTTGGGCCATTCGGGGCCAGATATTCATGGAAAGGCATTGCGGCCGATTGTTTGAACTTGGTTCGAGGTAAGTATCTTTCCTAACCTTGTGTGGGGGGATTCCCCTTAGGATTTGAGTCTTCTATGTTGATTGTAGTCCGTGTACACGAGGTGACGAGTGCATGCATAGACTTATTTGTGGGAAGTTGGCCTTTTAGGGTTCTTAAGTCCTTGTACTCATTGAATATGCAGTTGTTCTTGTTATGATTATATATCTTAATTACTAGATTCACATCTACCTGCTTAATTAGAATCAATTGCTTCATGATCCACTATTATTGTTACTCGATTCATATGTGCCTTAACTGAAACTGTTATCTCTTTTATAGCTATGCTATCTTTTCATAACTACTTATCTTTATTTGGAATTTATATTATTTCATCATATAATTATTCAGTCTTAATTGAGGTTATGATTATTTTTCCGCTGCTTATCCTTAATTAAATTGTTGAATATCTTTCGTCATTTCCTCAACCTTAAAAGAAATTTAGATATTACTCCCTGCACCTTGTGTGCAGATCTAGGCATTTTTGGTCACGGTAGTAGCTGTTGATATTCCTGTAGCTGATCATTGGAGTTAGCAAGGTGGCTGCCCGACGATCGCAACCCTGTTTTCTCCTTCTTTATCTCCCCTTTAGTTGTATTTTAGATTTTTCCCAGACTATGTTAGTCTTGTTGTTGTCAGACCAGTTTTTAGTAGTTGTTCATGACTCAGTGACACCCCGATGTATGGGGCTTTTCATTTCGCATTTATATTTTTGAGTTCAACCCTTGTTTCTTTTATGAAATTTTGCTATACAAGACGCTTTTTAGCATATCTGTGAATGAATTATTGTAGTATTGTGGGAGTCGGTTAGCCTAGTACCATCTATAGGCACCATCAAGATAGGGTTGAGTTTAGGGTCGTGACAAGTTGGTATCAGATCCTAGGTTACATAGGTCTCACGAGTCATGAGCAGGTTTAGTAGAGGCTTGCGGATCGGTACGGAGACGTCTGTACTTATCTTCGAGAGGCTATAGAACCTTTAGAAAATCTCGCATTCTTGAATTCTTGTCGTGCAAATCTATTGATTCTGGTAACTGAACATCTGTTGTTTCATTCTCTCACAGACGGTGAGGACTCGCACTACTGGACGGGAGGACCAGCCACCAGTACCACCAGCCAGGGCCGCAAGAGGCCGAGGCCGCGGTCGAGGCCGTGGTAGGGGTAGAGGTGCAACACGCGCAGCAGCTGGGGCAGTACCTACAGACCCACTAGTTGCCCCAGATCAGGATCAAATTCCGGTTGTTAATGCACCAGCTTAGGCACCACCTATGCCTATTGTGATTCCAGGCCTTCATGAGGCCCTAACTCAGATTCTGACAGCGTTTACCGGCTTTGCTCAGGCAGTCTCTATCTCGACGGCCGCAGCCACTTCTCAGGCCGGGGGACACACTCAGACTCCCACCGCTCGCATACCCGAGCAAATTGTTCAGGGACTCCAAACACCGGGGGCACCACTAGCCCAGCCGGTTACAGATGCTCAGGACTATGTGGTTCCTGCTATGCCTGAGGATGATTAGCGTAGGTTGGAGAGGTTTGGGAGACTCCAGCCTTCACCTTTCAGTGGCACAGAGAGAGAGGATGCTCGGGACTTCTTGGACAGGTGTCATATGATACTATGTACAACTGGTATTTTGGAGACTTGTGGGGTCTCATTCACTACTTTTCAGTTTTCTGGGGCTGCACTCAGATGGTGGGAGACTTACGAGAGGCGTAGTCTGGTTGGTGCAACACCCCTTACTTGGCAGCAGTTCTCCGTGGTCGTTTTAGAGAAGTTCGTGCCTCAGTCCCACAGAGAGGAGCTGCACAGACAGTTTGAGCGGCTTTGCCAGGGTGATATGCCTGTGACGCAGTATGAGATGTGATTCTCGGAGTTGGTCCGTCATGCTATCTGGTTTGTTCCCACAGACAGGGAGAGGATCATGAGGTTTATTGATGGTCTCACTTTTCAGCTACGGTTTCTTATGACCAGTGAGAGGGTGTCTGGTGCTACTTTTGATGAGGTTGTCGACATTGCTCGGCAGATTGAGATGGTTCACGGTCAGGAGAGGATTGAGAGGGAGGCTAAGAGTCCTTGAGGACAGGGAGGATTTAGTGGTTAGTTCCAGCATGACAGAGGTCGTCCATTCAGGCATGCTCAGCCAGCCTGCCCAGTTCACCGTGGTGCATTATCGGGCCATGGTTCTCATAGTTCTCATCAGGCCACTCATCACTCAGTGCCTTTCCAGCCAAGAGTTCGTCCCGTGCTCCATCAGTTCAGGGCTCCTCTATGCCAGGTTCTTCTACCAGTTATCCCGGTGCTCGGGGCTCCCTTCAGTCCCCGCCACCAGCACCAGGGAAATGTTTTGAGTGTGGGGAGTTTGGCCATATGTGGAGGCAGTGTCCTCATCGTCATTGAGGTCTATATCAGCCGAGGAGTCAGCCTTCAACTTCAGCACCAGTTACTTTACCACCCACCCAGTCAGCTCGGGGTGGAGGTCAGTCAGCTAGGGGTCTCCCTAGAGGGGGAGGCTGATCAGGGGGTGGCTAGGCCCGTTTCTATGCCCTCCCTGCAAGACCAGATGTTATTGCTTCACATGCTGTGATTATACGTATTGTCTCAGTTTGTCATAGAGATGCCTCTGTATTATTTGACCCTGGTTCCACTTAATCATAGGTTTCCTCGAATTTAATTCATTTTTTGGATATGCCTCATGAGTCTCTAGTCTCGTCTATTCGTGTATCTACTCTGGTAGGCGATACTATTATTGTGGACCGCGTGTATCGGTCATGTGTGGTGTCTATTGGGGGTCTATAGCCCCGATTGGACCTTTTTCTGCTCAGTATGGTTGACTTTGATATGATATTGGGTATGGATTGGTTATCTCCATGTCATGCTGTTCTAGATTGTCACGCAAAGACTGTGATATTGGTGATGCCTGGATTTTCGAGGGTTGAGTGCAGCGGTTCTATAGATTATGTACTTAGTAGGGTGATTTCATATTTGAAGGCTCAACGTATGGTTGAGAAGGGTTGCCTATCTTATTTGGCATTTGTGAGAGATGTTTGTGCAGAGGCTCCTACCATTGATTCTGTTCCGGTGGTACGTGATTTTCTGGATGTGTTTCTTACCGACCTGCCGGGCATGCCGCCTGACAGGGATATTGACTTTGGTATTGATTTGGTGCCGGGCACTCAGCCCATTTCTATCCCACCGTATCGTATGGCACCGGCGGAGTTGAAGGAGTTGAAAGGACAACTTCAGGAACTCCTTGATAAAGGGTTTATTCGGCCTAGTGTCTCCCCTTGGGCTGCACCAGTTCTATTTGTAAAGAAGGATGGCTCCATGAGGATGTGCATTCATTATAGGCAGTTGAGCAAGGCCACAGTCAAGAACAAGTATCCATTACCTCGTATTGATGATTTATTTGACCAGCTTCGGGGAGCGAGGGTGTTCTTCAAGATTGATTTGAGGTCCGGTTATCACCAACCGATGATTCGGGATTTGGATATTCTTAAGACCACTTGCAGGACCCGATATGGCCATTATAAGTTCTTGGTGATGTCGTTTGGGCTTACCAATTCCCCGGCAGCGTTCATGCATTTGATGAACAGTGTATTCCAGCCCTATTTGGACTCATTCGTTATTGTATTCATTGATGACAGACAGGAGGAGCATGCTCATCATCTGAGGATTGTATTATAGAGATTGAGGGAGGAGAAGATTTATGCAAAGTTCTCCAAGTGTAAGTTTTGGCTCGATTCAGTAGCATTCTTGGGGCATATGGTGTCCAGTGAGGGTATTCAGGTGGATCCGAAGAAGATAGAGGCGGTGCAGAGTTGGCCTAGACTATCCTCAGCCACAGAGATTAGGAGGTTCCTTGGTTTTGCAGGCTATGACTGTCGCTTTATGGAGGGATTTTCATCTATTGCATCGCCCTTGACCAAATTGGCCCCAAAAAGGTGCTCCATTCAGGTGGTCAGATGAGTGTGAGGAGAGCTTTCGGAAGCTCAAGACTGCTTTGACCACAGCTCCAGTGCTAGTTCTGCCATCAGCTTCAACTTCTTACACCGTGTATTATGATGACTCGAGGGTAGGTATTGGATGTGTTCTGATGCAGGAGGGTTGGGTGATTGTGTATGCCTCGTGCCAGTTGAAGACCCATGAGAAGAACTATCCTGTCCAAGATCTTGAGTTAGCAGCCATTATTCACGCCTTAAAGATTTGGCATCATTATTTGTATGGGGTTCATTATGAGATCTATACTAACCACCGGAGTTTGCAACATCTGTTTAAGCAGAAGGATCTTAACTTGCGTCAGCAGAGATGGTTAGAGCTTCTTAAGGACTGCGATATCACTAGTTTGTACCATCCGGGGAAGGCCAATGTGGTGGCCGATGCTTTGAGTCATCCGGACGGAGAGTTTGGGGAGTTTAGCGTATCTTCCAGCAGTAGAGAGACCCTTGGCATTGGATGTTCAGGCCTTTACTAGCCAGCTTGTTAGATTGGATATTTCGGAGCCGGGTCGGGTATTGGCTTGTGTGGTCTCCAGGTCTTCTCTTTATGACTGTATCAGGGAGCGTCAATATGATGACCCCACTTGCTCGTTCTTCACGACAAAGTCCAGCGAGGTGATGCCAGTGATATGACTATTAGTGATAATGGCGTGTTGAGGATGTAGGACCAGATATATGTGCCCGATATAGATGGGCTCAGGGAGTTGATTCTTGAGGAGGCCCACAACTCGCGGTATTCCATCCATCAGGGTGCCGCGAAGATGTACTAGGATTTGAGGTAGCACTATTGGTGGAGGCAGATGAAGACGGATATAGTTGGGTTTGTGGCTCAATGTCTCAAATGTCAACAGGTTAAGTATGAACATTAGAGATCGGGTGTCTTGCTTCAGAGGTTAGAGATCCCAAAGTGGAAGTGGGATCGGATCACCATGAACTTCGTAGTTGGGGTCCCACGGACTTCGAGGAAGTTCGATGCTATTTGGGTTATTATGGATCGGCTGACCAAGTCCACACACTTCATTCCAGTTGGCACTACTTACTCTTCAGATCGGTTGGCTGAGATTTACATCCGAGAGATTGTTCGCCTGCATGGTGTCCCAATTTTCATCATTTCAGATAGGGGGCACTCAGTTTCCATCACAGTTTTGGAGGGCAATGCACCGAGAGTTGGGTACTCAGGTTGAGTTGAGCACAACTTTTAAGCCTCAGATGGACGGGCAGTCCGAGTGCACTATTCAAATAATGAAGGACATGTTATACACTTATGTCATTGACTTTAGGGGTTCATGGGATCAGTTTCTGCCGCTCGCGAAGTTTGCATATAACAATAGTTATCTGTCGAGCATTCAGATGGCTCAGTACGAGGCTTTATATGGGATGAGGTGTAGATCTCCAATAGGATGGTTTGTGTCGGGTGAGGCTAGGCTCTTGGGTATAGACTTTGTCCAGGATGCATTAGATAAGGTAAAATTGATTCAGGAGCGGCTTCGCACGACGCAGTCTAGGCAAAAGAACTACGAGGATAGGAAGGGCCCTGATGTGTCTTTTATGGTTGGGGAGAAGGTTTTGCTAAAGGTATCACCCATGAAGGGTGTGATGAGGTTTGGGAAGAGGGGAAAGTTGAGCCCCCGGTTTATTGGTCCTTTTGAGGTGCTTCAGAGGATAGGGGAGGTGGCTTATAAGCTTGCCTTGCCACCCAGCTTGTCGAGTGTGCATCCAGTGTTTTATGTTTCCATGCTCCAGAAGTATGTTGGACGATCCGTCCCATGTTTTGGACTTCAGCACGGTTCAGTTGGAGGGTGATGAGACGTATGATGTGGAGCCGGTGGCCATTTTGGATCGGCAGATTCGGAAGTTGAGGTCAAAGGATATAACTTCAGTGAAGGTGCAGTGGAGAGGTCAGCCTGTGGAGGAGGCCACCTGGGAGACCGAGCGGGAGATGTGGAGCAGATATCCACACCTATTTGAGATTCCAGGGGGAGGATGTAATGACATGGCCGGTCATTTCGAGAATTATAGCCCTGTTTTCCCTATTTATGCTTCCTTTTGTGCTTTTCAGCTATATTATGATATATCAGTGTAACGAACCGGCCGGTCGTTTTGAGTGTTATAGCTTCGATCCCCTATTTAACTGCTTCTTCCATATTTATTTCTGCTATTGTGACTTGCCGAGAGGTTTCGTTTTATTTTTAGGAGTGTTTTGGGACACTTAGTCCCTAAAACGGGAGCTTAAGTCTTAGGATTTTACTGTAGTCGAAACTGTGTGAAGATGACTCCGGAATGGAGTTTCGTCAGTTCTGTTAGTTCCATTGGATGATTTTGGACTTAGGAGCGTTCCCAGATTGTGTTTTGGAGGTCTGTAGCTTATTTAGGCTTGAAATGGCGAAAGTCGAATTTTGGATATTTGGACCGATCGTGGAAATTTTGATATCGGGGTCGTATTCCGATTCCGGAAGTTGTAGTTGATCCGTAATGTTGAATATGACTTGTGTGCAAAATATGGGGGCAATCGGACGTGGTTTGGTTGGTTTCGGTATAGGTTGTCAAATTTGGAAGCTTCAAGTTCTTTAAGTTTGAATCGGAGATTGATTTGTGATTTTAGCATTGTTTGATGTGGTTTAAAGGCTCGACTAAGTTTCTATGGACTTTTAGGACTTGTGGGTATGTTTGATTGAGGTCCCGAGGGGCCTCGGGTGAGTTTCGGATGGTTATCAGATCATTTTTGGACTTGGAAGATTGTTTTGGTGCTGGTTCTGCTGTAATCGCACCTGCGCAAGGCTTCCCGTAGGTGCGAGCAAATTGGCGCAGAAGTGGATTTGGTCAGCTTGAGATGGGATTGCAAGTGCGAGGTTAGTTCCGCATCTGCGATGCCCACAGATGCGAGAGAGGAATCGCATATGCGAAGTTAGAGCGTAGAAGCGCAAAGGATTTCCGCAGGTGCGACCCTTTATCGCAGGTGCGGAGGTAGAGGGAGGTAAGTGATTTGCACAGATGCACACATTTTTAGCACAAGCGCACTCGCAGGTGCAGAAATACCTAGGCAGTGCTTAAAACCGAAGGGCTTCGCGATTTTTGTCATTCTGGACTTTGCAAACTCGGTTTAGGGAGATTTTTGAGAGCATTTTCGAGAGTTTTCTTGAGGTAAGTCCCTTGTGCTTGCTTTGATCAATAATCTTGCTTCCTTATTTACTTTTCCACCTAGTTAGTGTGTATTTAAGGTGGAATTTGGGAGTTTGAGACTAAGGATTTGGAAAGTTTGAATTGCTGATTTGAAGGACCATTTGGTGTCGGATTTTAGTAAATTTGATATGGTTAGACTCGTGAGTGAATGGGCTTTCGGATTTTGTGACTTTTACTTGATTCTGAGACATGGGCCCGTGTCGATCATTTAGGGAGAATTTCGGATTTTTTGTTAAAGTATTTATTTAATTAATTAGATGAGTCTATTATGGTTATATTTATGATATGTAATTGCTTTGGCCAGATTCGGGCCATTCGGAACCGGATATTCGTAGGAAAGGCCTTCTTACCAATTGATTGAGCTTGGTTCGAGGTAAGTGTATTGCCTAACCTTGTGTGGGGAAAATGCCCCGTAGGATTTGTACTGTTTTTGGTATATGAGCGTCGTGTACGTGAGGTGAAGAATACGTAGATGGGCTAATTGTTTAAAAACACGATTTTCTACTAAGTACTAACCTAATTTGCCTTCTTATTTGAGTTTCATCAGCATATTTACTTTGAAACTACGCGCATATTTACTTTGGGACTACGGAACGGTATTCCGGGTGTTACACCCTATATTTTCGTACGTAAAAATGCATCGTAAGCAAACTAATCATGTTA